>VMKM01001339.1:0-152606 GCA_008360985.2 Macquaria ambigua | reverse complement strand
AAAAGACTCTCCGGGTCTGGGTACAGAAGAATGAACTGCAACTGATTAATTGGAAGTATACAAAATTAACACGGCCTCTAATTTCCACATAATTAGTACCAAATTACACAGTTCTTTCCAGGAAACATCTCGAGAATTATTAAGAAATTCTACAAAAATTGTGGACCCCTAAAACAAAGAATTACCAAATGAATACACTCAAAAAAGTGAGTATGCAGACTAAATAAACTTGACTTTTGAGGGAGTTGTTGATGTACAGTATTGTCCCACAATGCAATGCACAAAGGAAATAAAGGACAGCTGCAAAAAATCTAAAGAAATCCCACAGGGAGGTCAGATCGCTCCAGGAAGATCTTGGAAAAACAAAGAACTAAGTATAAAATCTTTTGAAAAACAATTTTCTTTCTCTTTGTGAGAAATCATTGACAGCTGTCGCAGTTTGATTGACATCTTTTGGCACACATATTGTATGATTTCCTGTGTGTAAAAATTGTAAAGTAACTGCAAAAACCGTATGCTATGACAAGTCCTTACTGTATATTATTATCATGTAGTATGAAATCAGTTGTAGTTGTAGTAGTAGTAACAAAACGTGTAATGTTAACAGCATAATTCTCCCATTTTTCGTAAAATCTTTCCACCACAGGCCCACAACAGAAACCTCTTGAACTCCAAGCGGAGACGCAGGCAGTCTGGAGAGGTGGGTTCAACACATGGACGCACTCATACACACCCAAATACTGCACCCCTTTCCCTAAGTGAATGACATTTTCATAAGTGCATATTAATGAGATTTGCATTTGTTGGCAACTGGGCTAATTGGATTGTCTTTTATCCAAAACATACACACACAGAAATGTCCATTCACAGATACACAAAGACACGTTCACATAGTGGCTGTTGATCCATTGTATAGAAGCTAACACACACACGTGCACACAAGGATCCTTCTTTTAAGTGAATGAAGTTTCCATGAAAGCATATTAATGAGATTTGAGTTTGTTGGCAACTATGCTGATTAGATTGTCTTACGGCTAAAAACACTCTCACTTATTCACACACACACACACACACAATAACAATATTAGAGAAGAGCATATATGCGAGCATATATATATATATATATGGATATACAGCAAGGTATATATATTAAATATTATTTCAGGTCATCACGTCATCATCACTACCAATGGTGATCGGTCCCGGTAAATTTCATTGCTCGCCCCTTTCATCCACAAATAAATCCATTTGATTTAATCTCAGCCGGAAACACCATGGTGTGGCATTGTGTTTGCAATAATACGCATTTTCCCAGATATTTGCGCTGTGTGTGTGTGTGTGTGTGTGTGTGTGTGTGTGGTGGTGGTGGTGGGTGGTGGGTGGTGGTAGGTGGGTCTCACGAACGATGCATGCTGTGGGTGCCAGCCCATGTTGGTGGGCGGCGGTTTTTAGCTGCAATCCTGTGGACCAGGCGAGGAGAGGAGGAGGACAGGAGGGTTACCTTAGCTTATCCATCATCACTGGTTGAGCATGATAACGCACTAACTGGCAGGCAGGGCGTGTGGTGGGGTGGTGGTGGTGGTGGAAGGAAAGGAATGGAATTTAATCCTGACTAATGGATGTTTTAGAGAGGGACAGAGAGACGGGGAGAGAGGAGGGGACAGGAGACAAAAGGATGGAGGGATAGAGGAGGGAGATTTAGAGGTTAAAGGAAGGATAGAGGGGAAAGAGCTGGAAAGAAGAGAAATGATATGAGGGAGGAGGATAACAGAGGAGAGGACAGGACAGAGAGCAGAAAAATGAAGTGATGGCGAGAGTTGATAGTAGACAGAAAGAGAAAATGGTCACAGAGAGGAGAGATGAAAAGAAAAGGAGGAAGAAGCTTGGAGCAGAATAAGGGAAGCTGAGATGAAAGAGAGTATAGCGAGAAGAGAGGAAGAGGGAAAGATGAAGCCAAAAGGAGAGAGGGATGAATGAAAATTTTTAAAAAAAACTGTTCAGCTTGACCATTCACAAAATAGAAGATATTCACCACAAAAGCGTTTGGTGTCATAGAAAGATGATCAGCGAAGTGGAGGCACGGCCATGATGTTGGATGTGAGAGCTGCTCACACCTCTGGCTGAAACAATAGATTTCTGGGGAATTTCTCATCATATAAAATTGAATATCAAGACTTGGCCGATCCAAGAGCAGCACTGAGTAGATCTGAGTTTGAAATACAATCCCCATGCCCTCCGAAAAAAAGCACCTCTGGTTTTCTTTCCAAGTCCAGATGGAAAGAATTAGGATTGTTTTGTAGCTAAAATGCTATTGTTGCTACGGTATTTTATGGAGGAGATTTAGGTTTGTGACTCCTTGGAACAGCAAATACAAGCAAAAAAAGAAAAGATACATGTTTTGAGTTACGATTTTTGCATTTAGTAGTATTGATTGTTGTTTGCAGATAACCTGACTGTAGGATTCGTTTGAGCACCAATGCTGCCCCATCCTGTATTAACATTTGACTTGTTTAAATGACAACCTCTGCCATTTGAGCAGAACACACAGCTATGCAAGACTAGAGCTCTCTACAAAGATTCATCTTTCCGTCATTAGCTAATCTCAGCAGTCAGCCACTTGATATTGTTAATAAGGCTCCAACTAACGATTATTGATTAATCTGCCCATTATTTGCTCAAGTAATTGACTGTTTGGTCTATAAAATCAAGTTGACGACCAGCAGTTCAAAATGCAGAGATATTCAGTATTCACATTTGAGAGGCTGGAACCAACTAATTTTGGGGACTTTTGCTTAAAAAAGATAAATTATCACAATTGTTGCATATTAATTTTCTGTGGATTGATTTATCAATTGAATAATTGTTTGCTCTAGTTGTTATGACATTAAAGCTGCTGATCATCAAACCAGACTCCATCCGTCTGCTGTGCCAAATTGAAAACAGCATTTCCAGAACAGAAGTATACATAAAATCTAAATAAACTTCTGTTCGCTCCAAGGTGTGTTGTTACAAAACAATTTTACAATGAAGAGATTAGATTGGTTCATAAATATTAAACAAACAAAAAAAATCCTGCATCACCCTGTCTGCATGCTGTACTGATTTCAGTCACAGGTTCAGCCTGCTGCACTTGTACAACCTTACACTGGAAAGTGGCACACACATGAAACCCAAAGCCAAAATATAATCATGCATGTATGAACTTCAAAAGCTGAAAGATTTAAAATATTGAAGGTAGCAGAGATGTGTGTGGTTTTTGTGTGAACGTTTTACATGAGATTTTCTTGTGAATATGTGTTAGTGTGTGTATAGGTCTTTGCATGCGTGTTAGCTACACAGTCTGCTGCGTATTTGGTTTCATGGTTGTATGTCTACATGTCTGTATCTGTATGTGTGTGTGTGTGTGTGTGTGTGTGTGTGTGTGTGTATCTTAAGTGTATAAATTCATGTGTGCGTGCCAGTTAATCTGTGATAGTCTGCCTTTGTCTGTATGTGTGGCATGTGTCTGCATCTGTGCACCTGTGTGTACGTGTGTGTGTGCAGGCCTTTGTATCTGTGTGAGGGTGTGTGTGTGTGTGTATGTGTGCGCGAGACGGCGCAGCGAGAGGCATGTTGTAGCTACATCTCAGTTCAATTTGTCCCCGACCTCAAATTGAAATTCCATTTTCAGGTGGTAAATTGTCTCCCACTTCGCCCTCTGGCACACAGTGAATTAAAATTCAAATTAGCCTGACCCTGCACCACTGCTCTCCAGCACCTCTCTGTCTGTCTCTCTCTTTCTCTCTCTCCCCATCTCTATCTCGCTCGCTGTTTTGCTCTCTGCCCTCTCATCTCTTCCCCCTATTATCCTCTCCTCTCTGTTTCCTCTCATCTCTTGTTATCCTTTCCTCCCTGCTCTCCTCTCCTCTCCACTCCTCTCCTGCCTCTCTTATTTCCCCCCAATTTCTCTCTATATACTCTCTCCATACTCATCTCCCCTTTCCCCTTTGACTTTTCTCTGCTCTTTAATCCCCAGTCTCTCCTCCCTCACGTTTGTCTTTTCTCCTCCCTGCAATTCTTATCAGTCTGTTTTTTTCCACTTGTCCTTCCTTTCTCCTCTTCCAGACAAACATTAAAAAATTGCACCATGCAGGAGGTTTATTGCTTACATTGTAGTGTGATAATATGGCACAGGAAAACATCTTAATGGAACAATTTTTAACAGATGAACTTTTTATCCTTGGATTCTTATTTCATAAACTGATGCAGGTACAGTAGCAACTACAAAAACACCTGGCTGTTTAATTTTTAAATCTGGATTTATTCCAGTCATATTCATTTATTGTTCAATAGTATTAAATTGGTCTTATTTATTTATGGTTTCTTGGTTTGACAAAGAAATCTTAACAAGGTCCACTTACTAGATTTTTCCAGACATTTATTTCACATTAAATACAGCTGAAAGCTCTGGAAAATTATTTATTATTATTATTATTATTATTTTTATTATTATTTTATTTTTTTGTCAAACTACTGTCAAGAATGAACTATCACACTCAGCTCTCAGGTTTTTAAAGTTCCACTTTAGGTTATTTCTAGGAAGCGATCTTTAACATAATTCTTGTTGGCAATTTTATTCATGATTTTGTAATTTCATTTTTGTTTAATTCTGACCCTGTGAGGTATTTTGTTATCAGTTTCATGTTTTTAGTAGGTACTGTCACACACTGTTATTGCTGCATACTGTGGCCAGGAGACTCAGTACACCCACACTTATATGGGGCTTTAACATTGGTGCAGATGGTTATATCTATCTCTACTCAACATCAAGTGCTGGGATCCCTTCATTTCCTTCTAGTTTCCTTCATAATTCTCAGTTTCAATTTCCCATGTTGAGTAAATAATATATATATATATATATATATAGTCTAATATCTCCTCTACTCTAGCCTTTTCAATCAGTAATGTTAGATTAATTGGCTTTTGACGAGGTATGTATTGTGTTTATAGTGGTGGTTGGTATCTCTCGTGCATCAGTCTGGACTTTACCTTCTCCATTTCATCTCCTCTCCTCAGCTCTGTGTCCTGAGAGTAGTTTCGATGTTCAGATTTCCACAGCTAATACACTTTATCTCCAACTCCTGCAGCCCTACCTCTCAGTCATGCTGAACAAAGGCTCTCTGGAGGTGTTGGTGTTTACCGGCAGCCACAGTCTGCGTCGTGTCATCAGACGACCAGAGCAAGGCATACTGAATGATGGGAGAGAGCACTCACTGCGCATAGAGAGGCTGCCTGGCAGGTTGGTGTTTGTGTGTCTGTGTTTTATGTTTTCTGTACTGTCCAACAGTATTTTGTGTTGCTGTCGAAGACTTTTACTCTGTATCATCAGTTTAATACTTTTTCTGTGTTTGTCTCTGTGTGTGTTTTTTTTTCACCAGATCTTTTGCAGTTCAGGTGGACGAGGAGGCCAAGAGGGAGGCAGCGCTTCCCAACGACCAGCCAGTGAGCTTGCAGCGTATCTTCCTTGGTGGCATTCCTGCAGAAGTAGAGCAGACGTCCAACAGAGCCAACGTCCCATTCCAGGGATGTATATGGAACCTCATGGTCAACGCTGTGTACGTTAACATCTAGTCTATATATGCAGCCAGGTGTCTATTTATTGAAACAGAGAGCTAGAATGAGCTATTTCTAGAACCTGAAATATTGTTGAGCCGATTGGAGCAGTGAGCTTGGTCGTCTTCTTCTTCTTCAAATGTACAGTATGTTCTGGGGGCTTGGTCTTTTTGAAGTACAAGTACTGGAACAGAGAAGAGAAGTTAAAAGCCAGTAACACTAACCAATGTGTTGTTAAAACCTATGATAAAGTAAGTGTAACGTTGCAGTGGGCATTTCAAAGTGAGTTCAACTAACCTCCATGTCTTCACACTTTTTGTAGCTGAATCACATCAAAACCTAAATTCTAGTGACTGTGTGACCCTGGCCCCTTTCCTTTAGTAAAGATCTGGTAGCAATGCGAACAAAATCCATTTGTTTTTCCATCAGAACCATCCATCACGGACTGTGTTGTGTTGTGATCTGATCGGATGAAAATTCTTTTGAAGTAACTGAAAATATTCTTTTTGATTTTGATACATCCACAGAGTAATATGGCCCTGACATCACAAGATAAATATGGGCAAAAGAACAGAGTCAGCTTTTGATTTTGTGTTCCACCATGTTGAAACACTAACATAGGCAAAACTGACCGATTGATTTTTTACTTCAATTTCCTTTACAGTGGACTTTAACTGTTCACCTTAAATGCACTTTTTTTTTTTTTATTAATAGTCATGCTTCAAACCAGGCAGCTTTTCCTCATTGTTTACCCAATAATGTTTTCTGGCAGTGGATGACAGGCCTAATTTTGACCTCATACACTGTTTGGTTAAAGCGCAGTTAATATGATTGCAATAGGTCGTGATGATGGTGTTGATGATGATGATGATGATGATGATGATGATGATGATAAAGCCAGTGTCTCTTTCTGCCTGAACAGCAGTAATAGAGCTGTCCAACATCATAAACATACTCATAACTCAAATTACACCCCTGTCTCATCTTTGTGTGTTTATGTTTGTGTCTGTTTGTTTATCGCTCACCTCATTTCACCCCTATCACCCCACCACCCCGACGCTGTTAACTTCTACTTAATATACATCTGTCTGTCAGTGAGTCTGTGTGTATTTTCTGTGGCTCTTCTTGAAGCACCTACCATGATGGAACCTACATTAATTTTGCATTAAATATATTGTTTTGTTAATTTCTTTCAAATAACTCATTTTTCCAGCACTTATACATGATCATACCATGATAATAGGAATCTTGTCAGCGTACTGTGGCCCTGACTCTTGATCTTGTTAAGGTCCATAGTCTGTGTCAGCTCAAACATCTGATCATTTTAAATCTAATTTAAATTTTTTCCGTCCATCTCTCAGTCTCTCAGATTTCTCCCAGCCTGTGTCCTTTGAGAATGCTGAAATCGGCCGGTGCCCCAACCTCGCCCCTCCGCCACCTCCGCCTCTTCTGCCCGAAGAGGAGGAGCCCGAGAAAGAAAAGGAGGAGTCGAAGCCACACAGTCCTCCACTGACCCCAGCCCCCATTACACCACCTCCAGGTCCTCCTGCTGTAAGTGCCTCAAATTACAGTGGAAACACACACGCACTTAGCCTACTAAACACTCATATGCACAACTTTCATCATTAATATTTTTCAACAGAAAGTTAAGGTATTAAAAATAAATGAAGTATGTGAGTAAGTAAGTGATATTCATGTTACACTAGAGGGTCTTTATCTACAGTAATATAATGGCAAGTACTTTTGTTTAGGCAGCCTATTTAAGCTGTTGGCACATGTATGCACACAGAGAAAGCACACATATGCACATAAGACACATATATAGAGATACAGTACAATAAAAAGAAGCCCATACGCCGTGTCCACACGTCCACACTATTCCACCCTATTCTTTTATTTTTTTTCTTACTGTTACTCACACATACACACACCTATTTCTCTCTAATGAAATGCAGCCATGGCCTCACCGTGTTAGCTTAACGCTTCATCACATAGCAGTTGTACAGCCCATTAACTCTTCTTTATAGTCCCTTTAGCCTTGAGCCACTAAACTCCACCTCTGGCAGCCTGTCATGCAGTGTGGAGCGGCGGCGCTACGCTAGGCTAACTGTGCATGCCATTTATGCTTTATGAGCCCACAGGAGCCAAAAACACTCTCAGCTAACATTTAGCTACTATGCTAAGAGGCTGCTAGGCAGTGAGTCATTCACGTCAGAGCCTTAGCAGTGGGATAGGCAGGATACATTTCATATATTTAATATATTATAAGGCTTACAGCAGTCAAAGGTTATCAGTTACCCAGTTTCCTGCTAAACTACACCTCTAAAAGAACATTGATCATGAAGCACAGAGCCAAAGAGCTATGCCAGCTTAGCTATAACTCTGTGGTTTGTTGCTTTATGGGCTGTAAGTTCATCTGCTTTATGATATACAGTAGACTACAGGCTGTGAGAAGCCATAGCTCTTTGAGTTCCCATGTACATTTTAACAGACCCTCTGCAGTAATTATCTTTATGATTCACGTTTTGTTTGTTGGGTATTTTGTTATTGTTGATCCTATTGACTCTTGGAACAGCTTTCCATTATGGCCACAACAAATTACACTATACAAGCATATGTCTCCGCAGACTTCAGAGGAAAATGGAGGATATTTTTATTTCAGAGGACATGACCTTTACTCCACCAAGATTACTTTTTGCAGATTATAGAGAACCAAAGTCTCTTCTGGGTTAGCTTCTGTTCCACTGGCCTTCGTTCCAAAGTGTATTTTTGTATAGAGAGTGTCTTTCTTTGGTCTTTATGACTGAAACATGACACTGGGTTATTCTGATGATATTCTAAGCTACTTGGTTATTATGCAATTTGAAGGCCTTGTAATTCAACAAATGATTCATTCATTCATCGTTAGATTTGTAGAGACAGATAAACTAATTAGACAATCAGTAAATATAAACAAATCTTTTTTCTTCCCTCAGCAGAAAGTAGTCACCATTTTTGTGTTTTAATGGATCGTGTCATGTAGTTAAACACATTATCATTATGAAAAAGCTTTTTATAAGGCCAGTTTTATAATTGTAAGGCACAATTTTACACAATTAGTACATTTTTAATTCTACTTTGAAAGGGATGTGCCGTTGCACCATGTGAGAGAGCTCTGCACGCAGGTTCCAACATGCATTTTTCATCAACAGCAAAAGATTATTGTCAGACTGAAGAAGTAATCACAAGTTGAATCACAGCTGACAGTAAACAACAGTCTCAGCATGTGCTTGAATAAAGAGGCTTCTTTATCTCCCACTTTTCTGTCACAACATATTCTGTTCTTCTGATTCATGAGATTGTTGTAAGCACCAGTTTAGAGGTTGAAGAGGGTCTATGAGGGGCACCTTTACAAGCTCGAGTGAACCTCTGAAAAATAAGATTCAGACTTCATATTTAATTTTTTTAAGAGTGTAATTCTTTTTTACTTGCTGTTCTGATTGATGATATCAACTGCCTCTAATTAGCCTTTTAAATCACAGCTCTCTAATTTCCCTCAGTCACACTGAAATTCAACATTAACAAAGTACAACACAGGGTAGATTCTCAGCTCTAGCACAGGGTGTTTTTGATTTACTCACTTATTCTTCTCCAGAGGTAACAAAATCTAACATGATCAGAGTCTAATAGGGAAGATAACCCCTTGTATTCAATATTGTTCAATGTTCTTATAGTAATTATGCTTCAATTCAGGGTAAAAAAGGGAGCTGGAGTCTAAAAGTTTCTCCATTGCTTCGTTAACCTCTTTGACCTTTCATGTTTATGACATCATTGGCTGCCTGAAGCTGATTGGAGGGCTGTGTGCTTGTCATAAACACTGTCGCCATTCACTGCCACCACTAATCCCCTTCCTTCCCACTCCCTGACCGCTGACCTGCAGGAGGCCACGCCCCTTCCTAAACCTGCTGCCACACCCACTGCTGCTGCAGCCCCGCCCACTGCTAAACAGGATCCCAGCGCTGACATGGTATACATACACATACACACACACACACTCTTTGACACAGTTTAAAGGATAAGGCTGGTGATGTTCTATATGTTTATTTTTAACAAATCTCATGAAGAGACCAAAACTAGCAATGCGTTAGTTCATCTCTCAATACTTCTGACTTTTTAACCTTGTCTGTGGCACTCAGCCCTAAGGCCATTGGTTCTTTCTGAAAAAATGGTTCACAAATATACAAATATATAAAAATATACACAAATATATATAAAATGCCAAGTAATTACAGTAAACAGTTGGGTGCTGGAGATTTTAGCAAATGTTTTTTTAAAGTTAAACAGGAATAAATAGTGTATTTGTTGGGGACTATTTTCAGCCGTGGTGCACTAGTATTTAGGTATTTGCGGCAGCAAGAACGTGTATGTGGGATTGACCTAAAACCCACATGCAATGCCCACATTCATGGTGATGAAGGAACATGTCACCCAGTGCAATGGCGGACTCACTGATGTGTTTTAATAGTTTTATATCAACAATGGAGCTCTATGGCGCAGAGCCAGAGCATTATCAGGCTTTGGTTACACAGATAATACTTGTTGGTGGGATCAGTACATTGTTGATTTTGATCTTTTCATAGGATTTGTTGACAATAAGAAAAATGTAGAATATCATCAGACTTATCCTTTAAAGCACACACTTGAGTATGGGTTAATGAGCAACCAACCACTCAAACCATTCTCACTTGCTCTCTCCAATGACCTTCATGTCTTTTTGCAGTCATTGTAGAATATTATAATTTAAGGACGTTGACGTTTCTCATAAACATTTATTGAGCCCAATTTCCCTGTTATGGGAGATAAGTTATTCCTGACTTCCATTTAAAGTGTATTTCTTACTTACTTAGCTGTTTTCTATTTTAACCTATTTTCACCCAGAGAAAATCAGTTGAGTAAAGCTTTCCAGCATTTACCTACTTCAATATTTGTACTGAGCTGCTTTGTGCAACCACAGTCTTTAACCCGTGGCCACTGACCAGCTCCACTTGAGCAGCTGGAGGTTACTATAAGTGCTTTGTCCAAGAGCCCTTAACATTAGTTACTGAGAGAATGGAGAGCCTTACTCATTTGATACTCTTATAGTGAAATGTTGCAACAGGCCACCCATTTGGTGACTCACATTATAGCTATTTCTTTTCAGGTGATTAGTTCACATGGTGATACTTTTTTATTTAAACTGCTTCTACCAGAGTTTTAGTAGATAAAGCTCAGAGATGTCGGCCACCTTAGGATCTTGGTGCAGTTGTAAAGCCGTTGCATGTGCAGTATTAGTTGCCTTAAGCTTTTATAGTTTAATTTGAAGACCTAAGTTTGAAACACTATTAAGCAATAAAGTGACCAGTGACATATGCTGAAGGAACATTGCTCAATCTTTTAATGGGTCCTGAGTTTAGCGGTCAAACATTTGTAGCTAAAGCAAATTACTACCAGAGGCCAAAAGAGTAGCTTCTCTGAAACCTACAATAAGCAGAGCGGGGACTTTTGATCTCTCAAGAGTGGTGGCAACTCTTACGACAAACACACACACACAGGCTTGTCTTCTCACACACACACTTAAACAAAATTCAGACTAAATGACTTCTGATTCTATTGGCGTGACCTCCAACCAAAGACTAGCCGTTCTGAATGGAAGGCCGTCTTCCAATTGTTAGCTTAATGGAAAGACGCAGAGGGGATGAGAGAAAGGGAGGGAAGAATAGGAGGATGAAAGAGGATAGAAGACGAGAGAGAGGGGAGAGATGTGAGCGGAGAGAAAAGGTGCAGCCATGGAGGAAGAGGAGGAAAGAGAGGGTGAGTCTTTCTGAACAGAGCGGCGCCCGCCTTTTGTTGGCTTAATGGAAAGACGGAGGAGAGGAAGCGGGAGAAGAATGAAAGCAGAGGGAAGGAAAGAGCTTCTGAGCAAGTGACATCTCCCTTTTGTTAGATAGGGAGAGAATGAGAGAGAAAAAAGGGGGAGGTTGAGGAGGAGGAGCGGATATGAGGACAGAGCGCGATAAGAGGTGAGTGTCAGCTGTAACAAAGCAAGGTCACGGTGTGGGGAATGTCTTCACTTGAAAGAGAACAAGAGAGGAGAGGAGATTAAGACACACATACACACACAGGCGCTCGGTCGTCTCAGATGCTCTCCCTCTCTCTCTAACTTTGTCTCAAAATGACACTGGAGGTATGGCAAAGCAGCTTTGTTACTTAATAGGAGATGTATTCAAGAGAGGAAAGGAGATCGGAAGAAGAGATTGGAGGACAAGAGGAGAAAAAAGAAGAGAGGAAAGTGTAACAACAGGGGCAGAACAGGTGAGGACAGGAGGGGATTAACAATCGAGCAAGTAGTGAGAGTGGAGATGGTGAAGGAGTGGAGAAAAGGTGAGGAAAGTAGAGAAGATGGAGGAGAGGAGGACATTAAAAAAAGGCAGGAGTGGGTGATGGAAAAGAAATAAGACAGGTGAAGAAACGGGTGAAGGTGGAGGAGATAGGACAGTAAGATATGTAGGGGAGAGGAGATGAGAGGAGGTGGTGGGGCAGGAAATGAAGAAGATATGAGGAGAGATGATGACAAGCGAGGAAAAGGATGAAGGGAAGATGAGATGGGAGAAGAGGAGATATGGCAAGAGGGAAAAAGAGAAAGGAGGGTGGAAAGAGAAAATGTGGTTAAAAAAATAAAGAGGAGAGAGGAGGGGGCTCAAAGAAAGGTTGTGGGAGTGAAGAAGAGGAAAAGAAAGTGACAGAAATTGAAGTGGAGGACACAATAGGAGAGAAGTACTCGATCAGGAGAGGTGGAGGAGGAGTGGGGAGGATACAGCAGGAGAAAAAACATGAAAGGTACTGGAAGCTGAGGGAGGAACAGTTAGTGTAGAGGAAAGGAGTAGCAAATAAAAAAGATAGAAGACAAAGACAAGAGGGGGAGAGGAGACATGCTTTTAGAGTGAAGAAGAGCCAAGCAAGTTGAGCTGATGGGTGAAGAAGAGGGAGATATGAAAGGATGGGGAAGAAGAGAAGATGAAGGAAGAGGGGTTGTTGGGAGAATAAAGCAGAGAGTAGGAAATAATGAGAGGTGAGGTGAACAGGACAGGAAAGGAAAGAATAGAAGATTAAAAAATTGTGAGAAAGTGAGATGAAAGGAGATATGAGAGGAAAAGAGTAGAGAGGAAACGAAAGTAGTAGCAGATGGGATGACAGGAGGAAGACATGGAATAAGAGGAGAGGGAGACTTGGACAGGGAAAATATATATGAGGGAGAGGAGGGATAAAATAGAGCCAAGTGGAAGAGAGAAGAAAGAAAACTACAGGAGAAAGGGAGTAAAAAGAAAATTAAGCCATAAAATAAGATGCCTTTACTTGTGTTACAACACTGACACCTTCTGGTCACTGGCTGAACTGCACCCTGTAAAATGACAAGGGGCACAGTAATATCATCTAATACTTTATCCTGCTCCCAAATTAAATGAAAATCAGACTGTAGTGTGTGATGTTTGGTTCAGATAAGAAGAAAATATGTGAAGGATTTATGAGAATCAAACTCTGAGGGTCCATTGATTTGAAACGGTGTCAGCCAGCTCCACCTTGGCGGTAATTGATGTGAGGTGATAAAGAAGAAAGAAACAGTGATGAAAGATGATTGCAATTAAACAGATTTTAATAGGCCATGTGCTTTATCTTGCTGGGACCACCTGGAATATTCAGTATGGTACTTTGCACTATAAAAATTGATATGATAAAATGATATATAGTGTATAAAGTATAGCTTTGTTTTAAAGTTTTTTTTCATTCCACATCCAAGGCCTCACTTAAAAATCTATATTAATTTAATCTTCTGTGAACTCTTCATTTATCTGTTTTATATAAAGAACAGTTTGATGACCCATTTTGACCTACCGGCCCTTTAGGCCTCTGCAGATCAGAAGCAGAAACCCCATTAGTGTGATTGACATGTGCTCTGCTCAGGTGTTAAGGTTCCTGTTGACAAGAGGCAATAGGAGCAGCGTGGTGAAACCCTGTCAGTGTAACTTGACATGTTATGTCCAATCTCCAGGATTCATGTGCGTCAGCTGTGGCCCCGACAGCCCTTGAGAAGGCCTATCAATTTGGACTGACCCGGAACAGCCACATGAGCTTTGCTTTTGATGACACCAAAGTCAGAGAGAGGTACGTATTCAGAATAACTAATCATCTTATTGTTTTAACAAGCAATGCTGCAAGTTTTTCAGATTTGTTAGTATTTTAAGGTGATACGCAGTGCAAGTTATAAAGTTACACGATAGTAGCAATGATAATATTCATCTAAATCAAAACAAAATTTCCGAAAATATAAATATTGCCAAAATAATCTTCATTGTATGCACAGATGTAGAAGTGGTGGAGTGAAGTATTCAGATCTTTTACTTGAGTAAAAGTAGCAATACTGCAATATAAAAATACAACATACTGCATTACAGTCAAAAGTCCTGCATTGAAACTGTCGCTTAAGTAAAAGTATGTAAGTATTATTAGAAAAATATAAGTATCAAAAGTAAAAGTACAGGTAATTCTGAAAAATGAGTGTCATACCATTACATATTATATTATTAGATTATATATAAATGATATATCAACGTGTAACATTTCACTATTGTAGTTGGTCGAGGTGTAGCTAATTTTAACTACTTTATACACTGTTGGATAGTTTTATCTGTAACAATCCATCATATTTTATTGATTTTTGTATATATATATTATCTTAATTTTGTATATAAAGTCTTAATCTGTAAACTAGTATGAATGTAGTGGAGTAAAAAGCACAGTATTTGCCTCTGAAATGTGGTGGAGTAGAAATGAAAACACTCAAGAAAAGTAAAAGTACTTTTGTATTTAAGTACAGTACTTGAGTAAATGTGCTTACATTCCACCACTGCATATATAGCTATATGCCAGCCACATGTAACATACCCAACACAGCAAACTCTAACCCATGTGTGGGTGTGTTTGTGTGTATCTCCTCAGCTTTTTGCTTAGATCCCAGTCCTTCATGAATAAAGGAAAACAGAAGTGAGAGAGTGATAGTTTGGACGGGATAAGATTTCTACCAACGCAGATGTACAGCAGGTCAAAATCCAGGGAGACATTCTCTATAACTATTGAATTAGTGAACCAACCCTGGAAATACAAACTGTTTCACAAACTGACAGAAACAACAAAACGATGGACAGATAAAGAAATACATTCCATACAGATATACACCCATCAAGTCTATAAACAAGGCAATGGCTTTTGTACATTGTACTGATCTAATAGTTTTGTTAACGGATGAGTGGAAAAGGGAACAGCTTGTTGCCCAAAGACTTTGGCTGTTCAGGGGATCAGACTTTTAACATTAGTTTACGTCCAAATCAAAATATATCTTTGATTATTCTGTATATCTGTCAGTGCTGGAAAACATCATCAAATACCAAGATAGGTGTCTGACTCACTTAAAACTGCAATTTGTGTTCCATGCTGTTTACTGTAATATTCCATGCTATGGCTTACTGAATACAAATCATTTGATTTGTATATTTTTCATTTGGTTGGGAAATTACGCTTGTGCTTATTTAAGTGAAAAGAGATTGATTGACATCAACAGCCAAACTATTTTAATAGAGAATTAACTTCATGCATTGGTAGGAAAACATTTTATTATTACCTTTGCAGGAAATTGCTTTTCATGTGGAAATGCTGTGAGAATCCAGTATTCTGATTAAATTGCAAAGCATCACAAAGACACATTATAGAGTACCTGTTTTAGAACTGATTTACTGTGCATTCGGTGAATGTTTTATCGGTGTAATCACATGTACTGTGTTTGTAATCTAAGGTTTGTGTTTATATGTGTGTCTCAGGCTAATATTGGAGTTTGAGCTGAGGACGGAGGAGGAGTCTGGTCTCGTTCTCTACATGGCGAGAATCAACCATGCTGACTTTGTTTCCATACAGGTATCCATCTACTGCTCTGACTGTCATTTTATATGTTTCATTTTTTCCCTGTTTGTCCCAAGGTTCTAGTTATCTTTTAATTGAAGTTGGTCTAGGATAACACAAGCTGCTTTTTTGCATCTTAAAGCACAGTCTATGACTCTATTTCACCACCTCTCATTGAAATATGCTTCAGCTCATCAGAAGAACAGTGTCCACTTCTTTTTGTGCCATTAAGCAATTCAGCAGATCTTCTGCAAAATCAGGCCCAGTGGTACTTTTTCAAATACTGAAAAATGTGAATTTTAACATTTGGAATTCTAGCTGTGCTCTTGTCATCCCTCTGTCATGTCTCTCTCTTCTTGTAGATCAAGGACGGACAGGTTTGTCTGGGTTATGATCTTGGTCATGGAAACATCTCTGGCTGTGTCCCCTTCTCCATCAATGATGGAAACTGGCACAAGGTAGGACAGTACTTCAGTCTTTCATTCGTGCTTGTGCTTATTTAACAGATTCTCCATTTGTTCACCCATTCATTCATTTATTTGCCATGAAGGAAAAAACTTTGAATTGAATTTTTAACACTTTCAGGGCGATACTCTTTAAAAAGTCCTTTCTCTACTGACCTACAGTACATTATTTGTCCCCTTCATTTCTCTGTCAATACATATAAATATAGGTGTTTAGAAGGTTTACAATAGTTATAATTGACTGATATTTTTAGAGGTTCGATGACAACTTCTCTTTATTTGTGGCAATCTATTTTAGACATAAAGCTGATAAAGTTGCTGTATTATTTTCACCATTTCTTTTTTGTCACAGCTTTCATGCTTCCTACAGTCCAGATCATCAGGTCCTGGAGACTCATTTATCACAGAAAGTCCTAATTTCTAAAAGAATTAACCACTTTGTTACATTATTAATAAATACTAAATCTTAATTTCAAGTGACAGCGCATGAAGGCAACATTTGTCTTTACATCCAAGACGACATATAGTCTCTGTGAAAGGACTGTACTTCTCTATTCATTCCTCTCTTTATCATTGCCCCATCTGATATGTGTCTGAATGCTTCCTGTTCAATGCCTATCCATCGTTCTTTTCCCCGTGTCTTTTTAACCCTCCTTTCATTCTTTCTTTTTCCTCTCAGATCCGTGTGAGTCGTAACAAGCAGAGAGGTCTACTTATGGTTGATGGGCGATACAGTAAACAGATGATCAGTCCAAAGAAGGTACATTATTTTTTTTTCTATTCTAATCACTTTTCTCATGTATTAAATCTTCTATGTAACGGCACATACAAATAGTTACATGGCAGACTGATGAAAATAAAGACAAATGATCCAGTAATAAACCTCAGATCTTATAGCCATGCATTTGTTGATCAAGTTTTTTAAAGGATTGTTTTACTGTTGCATTAATAATTTATCTTCCTCTCATCAGGCTGACCTGTTAGACGTGGTGGGAGTGCTGTATGTTGGTGGATTACCAACAAACTACACCTCCAAGAGAATAGGACCGGTAAAAAAACAGACGTACACACACACATACATTTTTAAAAGTAACATGTCTTTGCATGTCAGCACAGGATGCCATATTTTTGTTTAGTACTTGAATTCAACTAGTTTAATTGAATTTCCAATGTAACAATCAACTAAGAACAGATTATTAATGTCCAGTGTTAGTCTTCTGTCAGGATTGTGTATCATTTCTCTGAAAGTGAATATCAGTCAACATGATTTTCAGTTACATCTGAACACTGACAATGAAGGGATTGTTGATTGATGGGTATTTTTGAACGTTTTCAAAATGTTGTTAGATTGAACCAAACGTTCTCGTTCTCTGGTCCTAGATTCTCTACAGTATCAATGGATGTATCCGTAACTTTAAGATGGTGGGAGGTCCTGTAAGCACCAAGGCAGCCGCCACAGGTAATGAATTTGTACTGTAATTACAATTATACATATCTCACAAGTTACTAACTCTCAGTAATTGGGTTAGAATTGTCATTCGTTTGTTGTTTATCTTTAATATTTGTTGATACTACAAAGTAGACATTTTTGTCTCCAATTGATTAACCTCTTCGCCTAGGTCGCTCTGAGGCAGCCATCGAGGACTTTAAATTGAACATGGCCACGCCCACCTCCAGTCACATGGTAGGAAGATGCTTTGTTGCTACTGAGACGGGCACCTATTTTGACGGCACTGGCTTCCTGAAAGCAGGTGAGACGAGACTGACAAGCCACTTGCATGCTGTAGATATGTCTGTGAAATCTTGTCAGCCTGTCATGGGGTTCTTCAGAAAATTGACCCTTTTCTTGTTATGAAGGTGAACAATAATCTCTCTCTCTAGTCTCTTCTTACAGAGTGGGTCTAGATGTGTCGATTGCATTAGAGTTCAGAACCAGCAGAACCAATGGAGTGCTCTTGGCCATCAGTAACCAAGCCAACGATGGACTGGGACTAGAGATCGTCCAGGGCAAGGTACATAAGTGGTTAAAGGAATAATTCAGTACCGCTCTTATGTCTGTCTGTTAAATAACTGAGCACAAAGACTGGAAACAGGGAAACGGCTAACCTGGCTCTGTCCGAAGGTAACAAAACCCCCCTATCAGCACCTCTAAAGCTCACTAATTAACATGTTTTATCTCGTTTGTTTAATCCATACAAAACGGCGCCAGACAATTTCTTGACTCTGAGCAGTTGCTGTGTCTGCTCTCAGCCAAGAAATAGTCCAGCACATAATCCCCCCTAAAACGGCTAAAACAACGGGATACTACGTTGATTTTGTTATGGTTGGACAGAGCCAAGCTAGCTGTTTCACCTGTCTGTGCTAAGCTAAGCTAACCGGCTGTTTGCTGTAGCCATAAAGTTAACAGACAGTTATGAGAGTGCTAATATATCAATCTTCTCATCTAATTCTCTGCCAGAAAACAAATGTACTTCCTAAAATGTTGAACTATTCCTTTAATCTATTTTGAAAGTTTTATGATGCAGATTGCATTAGTATATGCAGAATCTAGGTACAGTATGTGTGCAAAAAGAAATACAATATGACAGAACAATACAGGTAATTAGATACATATGTATAAATGGATAGCTGACAAAAAAAA
Organism: Macquaria ambigua; assembly: GCA_008360985.2. Classification (NCBI taxonomy): domain Eukaryota; kingdom Metazoa; phylum Chordata; class Actinopteri; order Centrarchiformes; family Percichthyidae; genus Macquaria; species Macquaria ambigua. The sequence continues at coordinate 133,943 of VMKM01001339.1, read as the reverse complement.
TGTATGCATTTTTCTTTTCCTCCTAGCTGCTCTTCCATGTTGACAACGGAGCTGGCCGAATCACAGCGGAGCACATGCCTGAGGGAGAGGGCTTCTGCGACGGCCAGTGGCACTCTGTCACTGCCAACAAGCTTCGCCACAAGGTGGAGCTGGTGGTCGACGGGAAGAAGAGCCAAGCAGAGAGTCCTAACGCACGCTCCAACACATGCGACACCAACGACCCCATCTATGTCGGAGGATATCCTGGTATGACTGCTTTCTAACACACATCCATAAAATAATACTTGCACGAATATAAAGAAACATGCTACATTTTTATATCTGTTATGGTCCTGCTGTATGGAGAGACATTTAACTCAAAATGGTCACAAATGTCTAATACTTGATCTACAAATGCGTGTTCCAAGCCACACACAAATACCAAGCAACAGTTTCACAAATCCACACATCACAACCTGAATAAATATTTATATTTTACATACAGATTTCTAACTTTAACTTCACAGATCTGATCATTTTTGCTTCAAAAAGCTTCCTGTGTATACAAATGTCTAAAAACGTGACATTCTTTTGAATTTATTTACAGATTGTTAAATGTGTGTGCACGGAGCAGGTTACATTTGCATGTGGAGTTTTCTTCACGGCCTCCAGCTCCACAAATGCATGCTGCATTTAAGTGCTTGTGGAAAACTGGGCCTTCGTTGAATTTGTGTGTAATTTCAAAATGGGAAAGACGTTTTTCTAAATAGGCAGAATAGCTCGTCACCCCTCGATTAGAACACATACATTTACCAACCATAGACTCTATACAGTAACCTTTAAATGTAAATATATGGTTTAAATAAGCTACTGCTAGGTGGTGGACTCAGCCAGTCCAGGCAAAACGCAGATGCTGGCTGAACCTAACCTAAGTTTTCCACCAGCACTTAAATGCAGCACACATTTGTGGAGCTGGAGACCATGAAAAGATCCGCACACACACATTTAACAATCAAACAAATACAAAAGAGCCACAAATATTTTTAGACATTTATATACACAAGAAGCTTTTCAAAAGCAAAGATTATCACATCAGCTGTGTGAAGTTGAAGTTTTTCATTTGTAGATCATGTAATACACGTGTGACTATTTTGATTCCTCTCCATCCTGCTGCTGTGGTAAAAACAGCACACACTATGTTATAGGAAAGTTAGTAGACATTAACAAACGATTGTCAGCATTATGATGCAGGGGAGTAGCCTGTTGTGGACACGTTATTACCACACATACAGAAACACATCACTGTTTTATTTTTCTCTTAGATGGAGTTCGTCAGGCGGCTCTCTCTACCAGCACTTCCTTCAGAGGCTGTTTGAGGAACCTGAAGATCACTAAGGCTTCTAAGACCATGGATGTGCAGTTCAACAAGGCTCTAGAGATTAAAGGAGTCCAGCCTCTCTCCTGTCCTGCTGTAGCTGCCTAACCGGTACCACAGAGCTTCCCCTTTGTTGTTTCTCTAACACAGTACTTCTTCAAGGAGGGCCAAATCTTGCTCTTTGAAGCTGCACTGGACACAATGTTTATATAACGTAAATTAATCCATTCATTTTGCTGCCAGGTGTGATAACTGACTAGAATCTCAGTGTATAGCATGTACCTACCTTTGGTAAAATGCAAACACACGATACAGAGAGAGACACGTGGAAATGTGTTTCTGTGCTCCTGTTTGGTGCTACCAACATGCAAAGTTACCTTGTGCAGTTTTCAGCACGAGACCCTGACTTTATATACAGTGTAAGGCCCTGTCAATAAATCTATAATGGCTACAAACTGAGGTCTCAAAGTGTTTTAAAATGCGTTTTATAGTTTAAGTTTACGCCAAAGAAGACAATAGTATTAAGACCTGTGCAGTGGTTACAGGTGCTCACAGTATTAAAGTTAATTATATTTTGGGATTATGTGAACATTAAATCAGCTTTGTTTTTCAGTGAGGTAGAACAGGGTATGTTGAGTCTTTCAATTACATTATTTTAGCCCTGTTACACAAACTTCTCTGGATAAGAATGAATTACAATTTTTATTTTTGTGTGAATTTTCTACATTTGTCCTTCATAAACCTTGTTCCCTGAGTCACTTTTTTTTTTTTATAAAAGGAATAGTTAACACAGAAATAAAAATTGTATAGTCTTCATTACTTTCTCACCCTCAAAACTGTAGACGAAGTTTAGACTTCCTTTCAGCCCTCTGCAGTGCAGCAGAGGTGGCCAGTGATCAAGTCTTTAGAGTTCTAAAAATAACAAAAAAGAAACAGTTTACACATCCAGTGGCTCTAAAGCCAGAAGAGCTTTGGTCCCAATGTCCAGTATTTATTTCATTACACATAATGACATGAATACAAGATGTAAAATTGTTTGATTGTTTTGGGGAAAGCTAAATACAGTAGAAACTCTGCCTGTTAATAATATTAACTTTACTGCTGGTTCAACAGACATGACATGAGTAGATGAGAGCAATTTTTACATTTTTTGGGTGCAATATTCCTTTAACATTCCACCATTTATCAATTGATTTGATTGATATAATGGGGAATTTTCACACACAAGCTGCAGCTTGTATTACTTTTCAGTAATGTTGAGATATCGAGTTGAAGGTACAAGGTTTCTGCAGGACACGAATGGCGGTGTATGTTCTGCATGGTGTGGCTGAAAATACTTCAGCAGCTGTTTCTGAAATATATCCTTGAAAGCATCACACAGATTGTCCTGTCCTTCTTTAAACTGCAGAATATTATGACTAGACAAATTATGTTGAAATGCATTCTTCTCTTTATGCATTTTTTAGTTAAATTTAATATTAAGGATTTATAAAATTAAGATTGAAAAGAAGCTTTTTTTTTTTTACTGAAACTCCACCAGGTGGTGCTACTGCACTATACAGCTGATATGACAGAGAGACTGCATCCACCTAACGCTGTCAAAAATCTCTGTGTATGTTTGGATTATCCACTGCTGGATTTGCTAAATTTCAAGTTGATTTTCATAGCATCCAATAACTTACAGTAACTCTCAAGTCTTAGACCACATTCAAAGTAATTGCTTTTTTGGGATAAGGGTGATGATTTTAACATTAAATACTAATTATTAAAGTTCTATCAAAGTTAATGTGATAATTTATATATGCTTGCCATCTAGATTTTATTTATTATTTCTGTCCCAGTTACCAAGAGACAAGAATTAAAATTAAAGAGACTTTTACCAGCACTTACGTTCCAAATGCACTAGAGGGCGGTGTGTGTGACAACAAAGAGCAAAGATGTACATGTTAGGTGGAACTGCATTCAAAGTTCAAAAGCTGGTGTTTGTGGCTCCATTACCCCTGGATTGTTACGGAAACTTGACATTTCCCCATTTCACGTGACGTGAAGGCGAATTTCTTTGCGGCCCCTGGTGGAATTAACGGACACGTGTGAAATAACGGGCCGAATCCCCCTCTTTGTTGTGCATTCCTCTTTTATTATCGTGGTCCTCTTTACATAAGGTGAAGAATGGGTAGAGGTCAGCCCACTAAACCTTGTTGTGGCCGCCTGAAGTGGAATGTTCAGAAGAATAGAATAAAGCCTAACATTATATCAGCTCTCATTTAAAGTCATACACCTGTTTTGTTGTAAAATGATCAACCTGTCCTTACCTTTTCATGGCAACAAGATTACACCTCTGTTCAGTGCGGTTGTTACAAGGCTTTGGAGAAATGCTTGCTAAAAATAGACAATCACAGTGGCAGTGGTAATCCATGAATTATTATTACGTTTTAGATCATGTGAGATAATCTAAGAAATAAATACAGAACAGACTTTCTTTTCAGCCACTGAAAAACAAACACAACTGCTGCCAGACATTTAAAAGATAATCATTTCCTTTTTACCTGTTACCTGTTACCTACTGTACCAGAGCAGGTCAAGGTGTTTAGAGGAGAAATTAAACAAGTTGTCATCTGTAGTTTTAATCAGTCTGTAATGAGCATAAAAACAGACATTAGTGTATATGTTACTTGATGAAATGTAAACACACACCTTTTGGACACGCAGAGGTTGTTAATCTTGTGTCATCCCCACATTTAGTAGATTGATCGAAAAGCTCTTTTTACTAAAAGGTTGGTGCACTACTCCACCTGTTCCACCATTAAAGCAGGAAGTCTGACTGCCATCAGTTCAAGAGTGCAGATGTTGACTGTGAACCCTCTTCATCCCTCTTTTTCCCTTATATCATCCCAGTGAATGACGTGAGATAAAACAGCTAGCTACGGCATTAATCTAAGTCTCATTTTGACGGCATTCAAGCATTCCGTGTTTATATCACTGAAAGTAAAGCGATAGCCTCTTCGGCTACCATAGTAACATGAGTGTAGATAGTAGAGAAAAACAACAAGAGACAAACAACAAAGCCTGGCAATGGTGCAGGCTTTTGAGTAGAAACCCCCTAAGAAGAGTAGCATTGTTTGTCCTCTACACAGCGACAGCACTGTCCTGGTGTCAGGTCTGGCGACTTATTGCATGATGTCGGTCCTCTTCAACTGATCTGAGGTGGTTTTCAAAAGGTGGTGGCGGTCCAGTCCAGCAGTCCAGGCTAATTTGCGGCGCCCTCACCCGCCTCCCACAGCCACACCCAAACAACCCAGGGTCCTTTTCCACCTGCTCCCCGGGGATAAGCAGCTCTTCTGGGTATGGTTCCTCCTACTCTTGATCCAGGCCTTGTCAGGACGACTGCATGAGGCCCGTCAGTCGCTTGCCCGTCAGTGACTTGCCCTGGTGGGAAGCATAGAGAGCAAGGGAGGTGAGGGTGGGCGGCTGTCAAAATGCCATCAAGTTAAAAGCTTTCCAGAGGATTTAGAAAGAGCAGTGTGGGAGGGAAAAGTGAAAGAAAAGAGAGACTGGCCTGCAAAAAATATATATCAAAGCTCAAAGTAGTGATGGATGGTTAGTAGACATTAACAAACGATTGTCAGTAGATGCAAAAAGAAAGTGAAGCGACAAGGGAATGCCATTGTGCACTTCAAGCAAGACTTGCATAACATTTGTTTATTGTTTCCTCTCCTTCATGCTCATCGTGTGTCTATGCAGAGATGCATTGTTTGGTTTGTTATAGTTGCAGGTCTGTGTACGCCGAAGGCTCCAGGTGGTGGTTTAAAAGAAATAATAGAGGTCACTGTTTCATGAATCATAGAGCAGACAGCAAACAAAACTCCTTGCACAGACACTATGCGAATGAACCCAATAGTGTAGAGCACGGCGTATTTAGCTTGATTTTCCATTGTAAAACCTTCCTTTTATACATCTATCCTGCGTCTGCTCTTCCTGCAAGCAGTTCTTTATCCATGGTTATAAAGCTGGACAAATTAATTAGTGCAATGAAGACAACTTGTTCCCCTCAGTCAACTAATCGCCAGACCATTCCTTGAAACCAATATTATAAGAAAGAACATGTCCCCTCAGGGAAGGAACCAAAGTGCATTAGTTTGAATTACTGAGCACAGGCGATAGTTAACATTAAAACTTTTTTGCAAGTACAAATTGATCTTGTAGCTTTCATGAAAAGTAATCCTGAAAAACACCTCATGACTAACACACTAATAAAGAATCTAATAAGTCTAATCATTTCTCAAACAGTAGCTGTAATAACTAATTCTCCTCCATCGCTCCATTAGCTGCTCAAAACGGAGTCACTGTAATCTGTCTTTCTTTCTGCTGGGATGTGATGCAGCAGCGGTGCGTGCCACATCTCTTTATGCTTTAACGGATGCAGTTTAAGAGTTAAAACCAGAAGCGACGGGACACTCACCACACTGCGAGTGAACTTCTCCAGGGAGGTGCGTCGCCCCTGCTCCGTTTCAGGCTGGAGAGTCAAAGAGAAAACGAAAAAGAGGGGGGGGAGAGTTCAACATTTCAGGGTTCAAAGCCAATATATTTGCATGCATCTCGCACACATTTAAGGGTCTCTTCGCCAGAATTTCAGATTGCAATCGTAACTTTTATGGCTGCTTTTTAAAAATGTAGTGTTCAACTTTCCATTCTAAAATGGTCGTTAGAGGTTGTTAAAGCAATCTAATTAAAGCAAAAATCATGAATGTTGAGCAGCATTTAGTATGGAGTTATTATATACAGTGGCATCCTCTTAGCACCTCCAACTACGATTGCCTTTCCACGTTCCTGCTTCATGGCTAGACACCACCAGAGGAACGGTAAGTAAGAAAATGTTGGGTTATTTTTTCATAATTTGGGTGAATCAACCTCTTTACAAAGCGACCTCTGTGAGTACACTTTAGTTCCTGCATTGCCAATTCTATGTGCAATCATACAGTTAGTTTATACAAAACATAAATTGAGCTCCACAGGGATGATGACAGACACACGCTTACTTTCTTCCTCGCCATCAGCAGGTCCTGGTACACGTTGGAGCGCAGGAAGCGTGTATAGCTGTCACTTTTCATCAGCTTGTAGATGTGGTCCTGAATGGAGGGCGAGAGGCATAAAGAGAAAGAGAGAGAAGACACATGGGTCTATTTGTTGATTTGCCATCTGTATATATGGTTCTGTGCTAATGATGCACAAAACTCGTAGACTCCGTCAGAGTAAACTAAACGAGACACTGAGGGGAGAAAGATGGTTGTAGCATGTTGCCATCTCACTGACAGCAGAAATATATTTTTTTTTTTAACTCTTCCCTTTTAAGCCTGTAACAGGAGAGGAAATTTGATCGACACCGCCCAACCCCCAACACTTCCTTCCACCAACCTTATCTATCTCCCAGCGAGGCATTTTCTCTGGAAATCACTCCGCAATATAAACCCATTAGTTGATATTGGTGAAGCGTGTAAGGAAGACAAATGGGGCAGACAACAGTGTGGGGCAGAGTTTGTGAAGAGGCAATACTGACACTGATCACCTGAAGAGAGATAAATTAAAAGGGTGATATATTCAATCTGAATGGCACTGCTGCAGTGTGAGAGAAAGTGGGGGGAACTGGGCTTTGTTACTACACTGATACACTGGCCTCAATGAGAAACTATGCTAATAGGAGAAGAGGATGTACGTGGCTGAGAGAAAATAACAAGCCATTTTAAAGGTGTAGTTCCACATTTTAAGAGTTAGCTGAGAACATTGATACCACTCTCGTGTCTTTATGGTAGATACGTAGCTACAGCCGGCAGCCGGTTAGCTTGGGTTAGCATAAAGCTAAGCCAAGAAATAGCCTGGCACATAACCTGCTGTAAAAATACAAATGATCATCAGTTTCATCAGTTTTTGTACGGATTAAACAAGCAGGATATAGATATAACGTGTTAATTAGTGAGCTTTAGAAGTGCTGGTAGGGCCATTTTGTTACTTTCAGACAGAGCTAGGCTAGCTGTTTCCCCCCCGTTTCCAGTCTTTATGCTAAGCTAACTGGCTGCTAACCATGGCTTCATATTGGCCGTATGGCAGGTATGAGTGGTATAAATCTTCTTATCTATCTCTCAGCAAGAGAGTGAATAGGTGTTTATATCCTTTTGATTACAGTAGTGTTTTAATGTCTATTACTGGATTTCTTATTCTTATGTATGCACTGTGTAAAGCACTTTTACTATTAAGTGTTCTATATCGATAAAGTCGCTTTGGTTCCTGCTCTCTTGTTCTGCTAATTCTTTTTATAATAAACAATCATGTTTGGTTAAACTGAGAAGTTTAATTTCTGTGTTTTTCGATGGAGTGTTACAGTACCTATTTGGTGTGATTTGGCATCTTGAGTTTTTTTCTCATATCATTATTTCTTTTCTATTTTTTATGTCTAGTTTCCAAGCTTGCACGCCTTCTTCCAACTTCTGTGCCTTAACAACCAACCTTTAACCGCCTATTAAGGACTAATAAGTGATACCGTAACTGTATCACTTGGAATATGCCCCAGCCCCCCAACAATACAGCAGGATAAGTGGGTATAGATAACGGATGGATAGATGGATATTATAGTACAATATAATGGCCAATTACTGGTTATCTTATGAAGGATGAGATTGTTTCTCATTGATGGATGTCTGTTACTACCTCCCTCTCTCTATTGTATTCAACTTCTATTCTATCTCTCTCATACACTTTGAACTAAATACTCTGATCGGCTGGCAAAAGGTGTGCAGAGGTTCACTCTGCAGCCGGTGTATTCTGTGTATTAAAAGGCAGCGGGTGTTATTATTTACGTGTGTTATTGAATTTCAGTTTATCCAGACAGGTTAACCTTTCAGCTGACAGGTGGGAATGAGGAGGTTTGGTTCTTGCATCGCCAGGAGAGACTCTGCATGACATTTTTAAATACATGGATTGTTTTCTCGCTCTCTCTTTTGAATGTAATATATATAAATGTGCGTCGAGTTGTAGATACAGTTATGTCTGTGTGGGTGAGGGATGAGGTTTTAAAGGGATTTTAGTCACTTTTTCCTCAATTTTACTGTGAAGTGTTTCATTAAAACTGGGATTGTTAAAGCTGGAGTCCCTGTAGGGTTGATAGTGAGGTCCCCAGCAAAATGAGGAATCCTTTAATATCATTGTTATTGCACACCATAGAGGCCTGTATAATGAGAATATTTGACTGGTTTGATGACTGACTTTCAGATGTATTTTTGAGAATTAATAACTTGTTATAAAAGGATGTGAAAATCGTCTACCAGTGCATTTCATATTCCTTGTCCCTTTCTTCCTGTGTCTTGTGGTTTCTCACCTGTGCGTCCTCGTAGCTGTATCGTCCGGGGTCTTTCAGGTTCTGGCTCGTGCGTTCGTAGCTGTGCGAGTCCAGGTTGATGGAGCTGGGCGCTCCCTCCGCCAGGAACTCTGCCCAAATATCCTGCGCCCTCTGTGCCACGTCCTGCTGGGGCATCTTCTTCAGGTCCTGCACGGCCAACCAGAACCTGCAGTACAAATCAAATTCACCTCAGATCGTCATTTGACTTAAAGAGTGTCTTAACAACCTGATCAACAATGTGCAGAATTGATTTGTCTGTGGTAACTTATCGGAAAGATTCAGTACTTTCACACTACAGAAATTAACCTCTTAAGATTGAGAATTTCTTTTTTAAGATTTTCTTAAAAATGAACCAAAAATCTGAGAGTAAGGTAGGATAATTTAACTCGTTTCCACTGAAAATAAGAAAATCACACTTAATTAATCCCACCAATTAAGTGTGATTTTCTTGGGACCAGATTATTCCTTAAACATATGTGATGAATGTTTCCTCAAAACCTCTAAAACAATTGAAACTTAATTATAAGTGGAATTATCTTCTTATTGCACTCATTTGAAGACGTACAATTTCAAGATTTAGAGCGAGAATAAGTGAGTTGTTTAGATGAACATTTTTAGAGCACTGTAGTTAAACTGTATTAAACTGTTTTTTAAAAAATGTGTAACAGTCTTGTGCACTACGAAAAATGTAGTAAAAAGTAAATGAAAGGGAGAGGAACACAATGCATTTGAATCTTCAGTGCTGCAAGCACCTGCAAGGCACAGTCTAAAATCTAAAACGTTTTAAGATTTAAGACAAAGTAAGCAGATAAAGGTGGAAAAAAATAATTTACATTTCAACTTAACATGGAGTCAAGTCTGTGAGTCTGAAACTGGGCAGCGTAAGAAAAGGTAACTCTTCTAGGACATGAAGTGTGAAATCAGAGGGGAAAAAAAGTATAGCCACATTTAACATTTTAAGTCATTCATTTCAGATGATTCACTGTGGCTGTTTGGGACTTCCAGACTAGCAGCTGAAGCAGGAACACCAGGGGCAGCAGAGAGCCACTGACCGACTTTCCTCCAATATTAGTTTGTATCTTTATTGATCTGTGGACTGGTTCAGCAATATAGAGAGAAACACCTCTGGGGTCTGCTTCTCTCTCTCTCGCTCCCTCGCTCTTAAAAAGGTTAAAGGTCCAGAAAAGAGGAACGAGAGAGAGAGCGAGAGGGAGGGTTGAGGAGACTGCAGGACAGGTGAGGTGAGTGGTGAGGGTGTTTGCTCTCTCTCATACTTTTTGTGTCTTATCTCCCACTGTAGCTCAGAGGTATCAACAACCTCCATGTTATCTCTCAAAGTTCATTCCCAGACTGATGATTCCTACCTCTCTCTCTCTCTGACTTAAAGAGATGCTCCCTCTCCCTCTCAAACACACCCACTTATTGCTGCTCTGCTGCATAAAGGCCTGAACGTCTTTGTCTAAATGAAGGATGAATTTAATATTTGTACCGCGAATCAATAAACAAAAAAAATCTGTGAAATCAAACAACCTCATTAAATTACAAGAAGAAGACATACTTGCACATTAGTACACATACATGCACACACAAACACACACTTAGTTTAAGGGATATGGGTGATTAGCCATGCCGTTGCTGTTTGCTACCTGTAGGTTATCTTTGGACGCTGAGGGGCCTGGATGTGTATGAATGTGTGAGTGTGTATAAGTGTTGTTATCTCAAATGGAAGGATGAAAGAACGAACAGATGGATACCTACAGGTTCAAATCTGAGACAAACTCCAATGCAATTTTGCAAGATTTAAGCAGTTGCTAGTATTGACGGCCCAAACAAATGAGATGCCATCTCACTGGCTATTTGACACTATAGCAACAGCTAGTGCCGAGGATATTAGCCAATAAATTTCTTTACATTTTTCAAATTACAGTGACCTTTCTAAGTCATGTCATTAGCGGACATGCTGCACAGAAGTGCTGGGTGGATGGAGAAAAGTTACAGCATGTAACTCCACGTTAAACCACAACTGTCATTTTCGCTTTTCAGTTTGTGTTCGAATTAAAGAAACACGATACAAGCTCTAGCACTGTTTGGTAGGTGTGTTACTGAACTTTGGGGAGAGCCAGGCTAGCTGTTTCCCCTTGTTTGCAGTCTTTATGCTAAGCTAGGCTGATTGCTCACAGACATGAAAGTGGTATTGCTTTTATGTATGTGTATGATCTATTTTTATGCATTTTACATATCACCACTGATACTACATATATTGATATTATATTCTAGGTGCTTTAAGTAAGTTTCATTTGATCTGATCTTTTCACTTAACTTACCACTGTTGCTGTGAATATTTCCACCATGTACATTTGATCTTAGTGATAACTTCCTTTCAAATAAGCCAGTCACATACGTATCTTGCTAATTATACATCCAAATGCAAAGATAATCTGTGTAACAACGCGTCTCAACAGGATCCTTTTTCTTACTTTTTCCTGGAGTTTTGTGTTCATGACATTTAGATTTCTGTGAGTGGCGCTCTTTTCTTTGTGTGCTCAAGGTGCAGATCTCCAGTACCTCCCAAACAACAGGGAACTGGAAAATCTTTCACTTCTGATTTGTTTCATCCATTGTTTGCAGTGTGCAAGTGGGTTGAAATGGTAGGTTGGAACAATAGGGATGCCAAAGAGAAATCAGTGTTTTCTGGCTATTTTCAGAGCGGTGAAAGCTTTTGAATAACTGTTATGCTCTCCTCACAGTGTCACAAATGCACAAAAAAGTGCTGCTGTACAGATTTAAATTTACACAGAACCATATAGCGTGTTGAAGCTTTTCCTTAAAAATACCACTTTACTCCATTTATTCACAACAAACCCTAAATGTAAAGTGGACCACCACTGTGCACCGCATGCTTTTTCTCAGAACAGCAAATGTAAAAGTTTCAGGAAGATGGAGATGATTACTGAGGCGTCTTGTGTGCTCACCGCAGGTTTTCTGAGCTAAACTCGGACTCCAGGAACTTGAGGAAGAGCTCCTGTCCTGCCGGGTCCTTCAGGGCCTCCTCCAGAGAGAAACCCCACTTCTTCACCCGCTGCTGACTGAGCTCCTTACTGGGAGAGATGGGAGAGTATGGAGACAGAGAAAGGCAGTATAAGCATCCAACCTGAAGCTTCTGCAAGGAGGTCAAGATTAAAAAGCGATTAAAAGAGATTCAATTGCAGGGAAATGGTGGAGAAATGCTCAGTGAGGGGAGGGCTGACAGATGAATACAGAGAGAGGGATAAGACATTAAAACCAAAAATTCAATTGGTCTTAAAAAGGCTGATGTTGATGTGATATTAGTGTTTGGAAGCCGTGCATTATCACAACGTTCATCTGAAATCCAATCATTTTAATCTCTGCGGGGAATATATTTTCTCCTATCCTGCAATTAATCAATTCAGCTGAATTATTAAGCTACATTAGGCACAATGATTATACGTCTGCTCTAATTAATTCCTGCATAATTCAGGCAGGCCAGGAGGGCAGAGCACAGTGCAACTTGTTGGGAGCTGTGACTGCTCTCTCTCTCAGAGGTAATTCTTCAGTTCATTACCTTCATATCTCTGGATTACATTTCAATGGGCGATCAATAATTTGACATTGTCCAATATTTGTCTGTAATATATACACTGAGGTGTATTATTTGATTTGGACTGATTGAGTAAGCTGAACGACCTCTGAATTTCCTAAACTACTTCAGAAAATGGCCAATCACTCAAAGTAATTATCTATCAATATGCAGCGCTGGATTCAGGACTGCTGTTAAATTACTCTTGATTCTACAGCAGTGATCAGTTTTATTGAGTCTCAGTTCAAGATACTATTTCTACAAAGTTTGTGTTTGTAAGATTTGTATCAAAAAACAGGTTGAAATAATGCACTCCTATAACAATTTTGGACTCAGGATGGACTTTTATTTTTTTTTTTAAAGGATCAAAATTGATGCACCAGAACCAGAGATATCATCTTTTCCCCACATTCTTCTTCCTTGTTAAAACCTGGTGCCTACATTACCCACAATGCAACTTGACCACTGACAGTTTGGTCAGAGATTGATAGCAGCTAATGTAGCATTGAGTGTGCTAGCGTAAAGCAGAGATGAAGAACAGGCTGCAGAAGTTTGCTAAACTCACTTCTTTCTAAATTCACACCCTCAGATCTTTTTCATTTTCAAACTTGGGGTCTTCAGCTGCCTCAAGTGACATCACTTGAGGACATTTATCTGACTTCACACAGCCCTCTGGAGCCACAAAAGGCTCTATGTACTACTACATAGAGTAGTAATACTCCCCGACACCTGTAAACACTTTGATGTGTAAAATCTCAGTTTCCGTTTTAAATGTTTGAGCAGCTGAGAAAATCTTCAGACACAGTCTGAAAGTGACGTTTGCGTTATGTGAAATGTTTCCTTCCACAACAACTTAACATCATTTCAGTGTCTAGTAAAGAAATCATTTCTAGTAGACCCTCAAGCATTCTGTAGTGAGTTTTAGCACCTAGTCATTTGCCAACAACTTTATGATTGATAGCAAAAGGAGGTGCAACAGCACGTTTTGGGTTTTACATGAAATGTATGTTGATCTGTAAGTAATAAAAAAAGACATGGTTCCAACCAACCAGAGTAGAAAACAATACAACCCAATAGCACAACATTGATTTTTAAATGTTGTTATATCAAAAATAATCAGCATCTATGTCAATATTCAATTCAAAAATGGTATGATTGTCACATCTGTAGAAAATACACAGTCCATGTATGTTATAAACACTGTTTTTAAACAGACTTCGATGTAACTTGCCAGTTAAACTATGAAATGAAGAGGAAATGTTCGCTGGCTGTGAAAGTGAAACGGCTCTGGATTCTGGTTTTGTACCTGGCCTCCAGATCCCAGAGGGAGGGATCATCGCTGGTCCATGGGTTGGACGGTTCCGGTGCCGTCACAAACGGGTCATACTCCATGAACTGCTCAGTGTAGCTTATCAGACTGACAAACAAAACACACACACACACACACACACACACACACGTATAAACAAGGGACAGAGCAGGACATAGCTGGTCAAAAGTTTGACAGAGACATTCTGACCATTTGTTAAATGAGATCAATACTTCATCTGTTTACCTGATAACTGTGACTTGAAAGTTTTCAGAAGTAAATTGAGTAAATTATGAAAAAGAAATCGTTAAGCAGGAACATCTGTTCTGATCAAAATCACCAAAGCTCAGATGTGAACCTCCTACTTCTCTTTGATAGTCTGAGATAAATAAGAACTGAGAGACGCAGTGAAGCAGAAAGAACATCAACAACAGCAGGAATGTTTTACTGCTCACAGTTTAAACAATAACTCAACCATGTATTATAACAAAATGTGGTTTCTTTCCTACACGATAGCCACTGCAGAATCCCTCCACAACATACAGCACATACAGCACCTGTACTGCAGCTATAACACATTTGAGCACTAACAAGCTTTGTAAAAAAAACACATTTTATAACAATAACGTTCATGGCTAACATCTTCAGGTTGTTTCAATAAGAGCAAATGTTGTAAATCTGCTCAACGGGGAGAATACAACCTTGCAGCGCAAAGTAAAAACCAGGACCAGGTGGAAGGAGTTCTGTACAGTTTTGTTTTATATTTAAACTAGATTATACCTTCTACGACCCTTTCATTCACGTTATTGCACTAGAGAATATGAACTCTATAAAACACAAAATGTTGATACTTATCAGGTGTCAGGAGCAGAGCTTGTAAACTAACAAACTATCAGCAATAGAAACTAACAAATCAGTCAACCAAGAAACTAAACTAAAACCAATACTCAATTAAATAGAGGATGTCAAAGACCATGGATAAAACATATGGACCAGAGCGTACATGTAATGATTAGACCAAAGAGAAGTCTCAGATGTATGCAGAGTACAGCATGCACAAGGCAAGAAGAGAATCAGGACCACGGACAGCGACAGCGTGAACAGAATCCATCACAGCCTGTGCTCTTGGTTTGTTTGGGTGTTCATGTGCAGTTCTTTCTGAGTCATTTTGTGAGCACAAAAAAAAATAAATAAATAAATTAAGCTTTAATCAGCGAGCCAGTCAAGATCGAAGTGCATCTGGAAACAGGTGAATAAGCCCAAACAAGGACAGAATTATGAAATTATGTGACTTGATTTAGACAACAAGTAAGACTGTCTTTGCTCACTACCTTCGAAGCTTTGCACTTTGGTAGTTTGCATCCCTAACATGAAACCTCCAACTCAAAGAACAGCAAGATCTATCTAAGTGAAGCGTCATCCTGTGAGAGCCCACCTTTGTACAGTGAGCATCATCAGGCTTCTTCCCAGTGTGTATCTAAGAGCTTTTATTATTATTATTATTATTATTGTTATTTAACTAAAATGACTTTGGAAGTGCTCAGATGGGCTAAAACAGCTGTAGGACATTATAAAAGTAGTTTTCGAGTGAGCTCACGGATTTTGCAATCATGAGTTGTCCATATGAATCTGTACTTGTGCACTGACTTGTGTTCCACTGATATTTTTGTCTTTACATACTTCCGTATGCACAGAGTTCAAGAGTTTTACGGTACACACTGTTTGAGACTGCAGAGACCAATTAAGGCACTAAAGTAAAAGTAAATCAAGCATCAACAAACTGCTGCACACCCACATGTTAGGAAGTGATTTTCTACCAGCAGGCAACACATTTATCATATATTTTGTTCAACAATTATCTTGTTTCAACAGCAGCTCAGTCTTACTGTATCAGCCGGATCTTTGACAGATGTTCCACCCTACAGTAGTATCATCATAAGCTTACTGACCCACAAAGTGATTATATTTGTCAGATTATTCCTAATGCGAAGTGATTAAATACATTTACGATACTAGTTGTTTTGAATGTTATCGTTCCAGCATGATTGATGTTGTTTGTCATGTGGTTTCTTGCAGCGTTTGGATAAATGCCCCCAAACTATCCGCTCTGCGGAGCAGCAATTAAACTCAGCTCGGTGCGTGAAGTCAAGAAGTTAAAGGGTCGGGGAGGCAGAGCAGCGCAGCAGCCAGCAGTAATCCCAGTTTTCTGCTCTGCTGGGAAGTAATGGCTGTCCTGACTGACTGAGCAGAGGATGGGACTGTCGGGCAAGCAAACTCAGGAGTGTGTCCGCCACACAGGAGGGATAGGGGCTAGAAACACATGCATACATATGCTTTGTGCCTCTCAACAAGAACAGCTTAATGCAATAAGCCCACAATAAATCTAACATTTGTGAAGCTTACAATATTTGCTTTGAGGCTATGTCATGGCAACCCTAACCCCCTATCCCCACCCTGCAGCATCTTTTGATATTATCCTCCTGACCGACAGTTTGCTCTGACCTTAACCATTTCTACTTGAATGCCTGACCCCAACCACTCTACCCAGTGCAAACACTTTGTACTGGATCAGTTCATATTTGTCTTTACTTTACCTTTACCTTTTAAGATAAACTAAGTGTCATGCCAAATGCCAAACTGAAACCACCAAAGTTCAGATGGGGTGTCAAAATCAAATTACCTCAGTAAAAGGGAAGTCAGTAGAACACAGGTTTGTCTGATTACAGATGGTCAGAGAGAGCATGCGGCCTCTTTATGAGAAAAGCCAACGTCCTTCTCAGCTAACGTAGCATGTGTAGACTGAAAAGATAAAGATTAGACATGCTCTTCACAGTGTGTAGTATTTTTAGTGCAGCTGAGACGTGCGTTTCCTGTACCTTTCAGCAACTTTAGACATCTTCATACAGTGACGATCTAGCTGGGTGTTCAGGAATAGGATCTGAAAGAGGAGATGGCAGGAGTCAGTGTTTGTTTGTGTTGTTTTTGTAATAGAACAACAAACAAAATGGTACAGTAGGTGCCTTGAATTTTCTAAAATATCAGTGTGTGATTGCAGCAAACAAGTACCTCTGTATCACTGTAATAAACAAACAAGACTGTGTTCAGGTTGGTTGGCAGCCTCAGTAATGTTAGTGCTACCGTTTCTTATTATTAAGATCTATTTTCTCATATGATAGTTGCATCCTGTTGTTCTTCTCTCTGCCATTTTGTTTTGTGGTGAAAATCAATCTCCCTTTGAGCTAGAAAGCAACACAGCAGAGTTCCTGCAAAATTTGACCTGGTAGAACAAAGTGTGAAACGCCGTGGGGATGAAATCAAATGCTGGCGGAGTAAACATTATACAGCGCAGCACAAATATAGAGGGTTTTATTAATTCTTCAACAATGCACAACATTTGGACAGATTCTTACCTCTTTCTCCACATCCTCCTTGGTGCCTTTCCTGCAGTGGTGCGAGGGAGTATGTATGGGACTCTGAGACTGTGTTCCCTCCTCCGCCAAACCATACACTGACTGGGCCGTTTGAACATGATGAGAGGGGAGAAGTGGGAGATGTAATAGAGAGATAGAATTATTATTTCCTTGCAGTGTAGAAAAGGCATGACGGCTGCCAAGAAAGCCACAGTGCACTGTGTTGTTAAAATTAAAAGGGATAAAATGTCGGTAATTCAACAATGATTGCTTGCATGAAAGTCTCATTAAATAACAGTGATATGATAGTTATTTGTCAACTTATGTCCATTAACATTTACAGGATTTTTCCATGTGCACATTCGTTGTAAACAGATACCAGTTAGTGAAGGTTTTATAAAAACTACTTTTAAAAAAGGAGCTTTTCTTTCATTTTCAAAACCTTGGAAGACCTTCACCTTCAAGGACTTTCAATAACCTTCACATCAAAAGGGTTAGCATCACACCCTCATCATTGCAGCTTATACCTTCTTAACTCTATGAGGGTTCTTCATGCGTCTACATTTCCTGATGTCCATCTCTGTCGTGTTAACACATCCAGGCTGCAGAAAACACGAGCAAAAAAACAAAACAGTCAATACTGGTGATTCTAAGCCTCAGATTTCAGGTATTTCTGCTTTATTATTTTACAGTAAATCCAGGAGAGACAGTATGGGGATGGAAGATGAGGTAGGCGGCTACAATCTCACATGCAGAGACAGAGGCTTACCACAGGTCTGTGGACGTCCCAGAAGGCTCTCTCCTGGCTGTCAAGGATCTTCCTCTCAGTTTTATCCTTTTTCCTGTCGATCCTGCAAATGAGATCAGTCAGTGTGAGAAATACAGCATACAGCTTTCCCGGCATCAGCATTAGATGAGGCAGTTGAATCGGGATGGAAGGATAAGAAGCGGAGAGAGATGGGCTGGAGATAGAAAGTCTAGTATGAGTCCATCGGTTTTTAACAACATTGAAGCTCATGTGCTCAAAAGGTTTGGCATGGTCCCTGCACCTCCTCTGTATGTGTGCACTGATCGCCACCACTGATACATACTGTACATACTGCTGCGCTCTGGTTCATGAAGGAGTTGCTGTTGCACTCCGACACTGTGGTTTGCTCTGTGTAGGTAAAATGTATGGCTGAGCTGTTGTATTGGATTGCATTCGATTTTACAGGCGTACCTAATAAAGTGGCCACTGACTGTACATTTGGTTTTTACATATTCATTTAGGGGACCTCCAAATTGCAACCCATTGAGAAATAGATAAAGCAATATTGAGATCATGTTCCCCGGACAAAAGAACATAGTTTTTAGAAATGTTGGTCATCAAAAAGGTGCTGCATGCATTATAATGTTTTAAATTGTGCATTGCAGGTGCACCCTCAAGAGTGTGAACGGGCCCTGATGTTTTGTGTCTGTCAGTGTTACCTCTTGGATTCATATATATCCATAAATAAATCAAAGAGGGCTTTGGTACAGGCAGGAATCCACCTTTTCTTCCTTTGTCCCTCTTCTGTCTCTATTTTACAATTCCCATATGTTCCAAAAGCATGCCGTCTAGCGCTGCTGGTTCAAAATAATGCATTTATCATGTCATCTGCCTCAGAAACATACAGCAGTAGACCCATGGTGCCCCGATAACACCGGGAAGGTAATGCTATAAGAAATACCATTACAGGAGGGTTAATGGAATCTGATATGATATTGGGGGTCACACTGAGATTATACCGTATTGTTTATCTTTTACCTTAGGTGTGAATGACATCACCGGGTGCATTGTGGTTTCATGTGTTGCCGTGGTAACAGAGCGCACTTACTTGACCTGGGCCTCAGCCTGCATGTAGATAAACTCCCACTTCCTGGCAAAGGCTCTCTGCAGCCTGGCTAGGTTCTCCTGTCAGAGAGAGACGATAGAGACACGGAGGCATGTTATATTCAAAAATCTCAAAGGAAAAAAACAATTAAAAAAAAAACAATATGAAAACCAAATAAAATTAAATCTTAAGATGTTCCACATTTTTGAAAGTTTGACTCTGTTCTGAGATGCAATTTAAATCTCACATTATCACAGAGACACACACAAATCTGACCTTTAAGAGGTTGTGTCTTCCTGCCCCAAGCTTGGCACACAGATCAATACTAAGAAGTAATAGCTTAGAGGAAGAGTCCGGCACTCACCGCCTCATAATCTGCCAGCTCCAGCCTGGTCTTATTCTGCATGGTCCGCTTGCACAGGTAGATAGCTGAGAGAGAGAGAGAGAGAGACAGACAGACAGGGAGGATCGAAGGCTGGGATTTATCAGTATTCACATTCTGCTCCCTCCATTCATCCACTCATCTCTCATCCCTTATGTACCTGCCTCACCTCTCCTCACCTCCCATGGTATGAGAGTATAATCAGTTTCGGGGGCCGCCTGTCCACCTTTAGGATTATGAGGTGGAGTGTGAAGAGGCACTGAGCCCTAAACTCCAGCCATGGCTGCCTCTGTGGCGGGATGAAGGGCAGGAAGTGGAACAGTGATTGACTAATCCTGTCGACCGGTTTCTCTCTACAGCGGAGGGAACAAGCAGTGCTACAGTACATAGCTCAGTGTGAGGTTACTTGTTTTTATACTGTATGTGTGTTCTCACTGCCAGGTCAGGTTTTTATTATTATGTGCTTTTGAATGCCAGTATATCAATATACTAAAATCAGACTGAGGATAGCAGTAGATCTATTGTTTTGTGAATATGTACATAAATTAAAAAGTATAATCCTTAAGATTTTCATGAAATCAAACCTAATTTTTGATACCATTTGTGGCTGGATTTCTTTTTTTTTTTTTTAGCAATATCCATTTAATGTATTTACCTCCTGCAATCACCTCTCGGTAAGATAGTTTTTATTGTTAGCAGCAGAGTCAAATTGCCTTCACACGTTTCCTCTGAATTTAAAACAGGATATTCAGCTCAAGATGGGATTCTACAACAAACCCAGAATTATGAAATCATTTTTATTGTTAGCTGCCCTTTAGCAAGATTAGACCTTATTAAAAAGAAACTCTGCTATGTATTTAGTCTTTGAATGAAAAGTTACAAAAGCATAATTGTGCAGTTAAATGAATACATGAAACTGAAACAGTTTTTTGTGGGTGTGATCAGGTAGAAATGTCCAATCACATCATGATATTGATGATATTCACATGTTTACACAGTTAAAGGTCAGTATAGGTCGTGTGTGAACAAACATATTGGTCCATCCCTACTGTGAAATTTGTTTGCCACGATTCATAGCTGCACCTGTTAGTCACTATTAAACCTGTGCATGTAAAGTAGAAATTGAGACAGTTGTCTATGCAGTGAAGTAAACATGGATGTGTTTACTTTCTTTATTTAATTAGATGTTGTTTAGTGAAGATCATTAGAAATCCGAGTACCTGTGAAATGATAGTTAGACATTGAGACTGATCGACTTGATCTCTATATCAATACTCCCTCACATATAGAGTATTGTTGTCTTTTTGTGCCATGCAAAGGTACTATGTATTATCAATAAAGTAGTGTTAGGATAAACAATTTGATGACCAAGCATTGCCTCTTACAAAGCGGAGGAGGACATTTTAAAAGGAGGATTTATCACAAGAATTTGTTGGAGAAATAAAAGAACACAAAATGTCAATGTTTCCCTTAAAGACTTACCATAGTCTGTGTTCTCGGGCTCCCAGCAGTTGGACGGCCAGAAATACGGCGCCTGGCGGGAAAACAAAGTGAAAGGGTGAGAGTCAAAACTATGCAGGCACTTTTTCAAAACTTTCTGACAAAAAAAACTGGAGTGATGACGGTGAACTTTACTGTTTTGCCTCAGAGACGCAGCGGTGCACATGATTGCCTTACACTGCTATGTGAGCAATCAAAATATTTTTATTATCTGGATTGAACGGATTCAGAACAGCTGACTCCTAAAACTTTTTTTTCCCCCCACTAGTAAGAGGCATCCTGGGGTGCGAGTGCCGCAGAAACACAATAAAACGAGAAGCGATGAAAGCTGCAGAATAAACAATGGGGGAAGCAGAACAATAAAGCCACAGCTGAAATAAAGCAACAGATGCTGATAGGATTGTTACGTGACATGCAGCAGCTCGCAGGGTTTTGAATCAAAGTTTCAAGACCATCTTTATTTGTTTCAATGAGGGGAGACTTTACATGGTGGTAATTGTTTTGCTTTTCCTTCTCTGCGTTTCTCTTTGTCCTGCACCTAATTTGCCTGGAAAATGAAATGCTAATGAATGGTGATTGTCTTTATGAAGCTTTTCTGTTACGGCAAACACCCCCCCTCCTGCTCCTCCTGCTCCTCCTCCTCGTCTTCTCTTCCACTTCACTTTGAAGGAGGAGAACCAAGGTCAAAGCACGGTAATGTGCACTGCCGTCTGGTTTAATTAAACTGCTCCTCCAGCTCCGGTGGAGACTCAGCCCTCCAACAAGACTCAGTGAATAGGAAGGAAGAAGATGCTACGCAGAGATCATTCTAATCTCGCCACGTGCCGCCTTTCCGTTCCCCGCTGAGGAATGTGAAAACATTGCTTCCTATTTTTAATTAGGAAATTCAGGATAAAACAGTCTGGCATAATTAATCTGTGACTTTAATGCCACTGTCTTATCCGAGAACAGTGAAGGAGGAGTAAAATGTCAGCACGCTTTTCTTTCCTTTTTGTCCCTTGATGAGACTCTAATTCTAGTGCACTACTCCACAACACTGTGTCTCTCTGTCAGGCTCTTGGTAGCTGCCTACTCAGCCCGAACCCAGACCTGCTTCCCCTCGCTCGCTCGATGAATATTTTAACAGATCACCATTCATTTTTAATAGGTTCACAGGATCCCAACGTAGTACTGAAGAAGCTGTAGACAGTGGACAGGGCCTTTTGTCGTCAAGATCAAGATTGGTGTGTTGTAATTCCATAACAGGACAAGTAATCTTCAACAGCTGATTGGGGTCTTTATGAAAGTAAGCGCCCCCACAATCAGATTAACCTCGCTGGACTTTAGTATCTCTCGCACTAATGCAGGATGAAGAAAGGATTAGTTTGAGCTTAGGTCTGTTGTTACAAAAGGCACAGGGAGATTTGCATTAACTGCAGAAAAAACTACTGTAATCCATTTATAATAAAGAGCCATTATTAGAAAATCTAGCTTTTTTTATAGCTACGCTAGACGTGCAAAAATACACAATTCCAAAAGTTGCATTATAGTGGAGGTCCTGGAAACGGCAAGCTCTTTTTAACCTTACATGACTCAAATAAAAAAAAAAAAATAAAAAAAAAAATCGAACTATCTTTAAAAAGCTGCTATATGTCGCGTTATCAGGACTAGTCTACAGCCATGCTAGCGGCTCTGTGAGGCTGCATTTAGGCAAAACAGGGCTTTGAGCTAAATGCTAACATTCCTTTGCTAACATTCTCACAATGTTTGCAATTTTAAACATCTTAGTTAGCGTGTCAGAATGCTAATATTTGCTAATTAGCACTTAACACAAAGTACAGCCGAGGCTGATGGGAATGTCCTCTTGCAGGTATTTAGCCATAAACCAAAGTTTTGGAGAATTTAAGATTTTGACATGATGATGGTGCTAGATGAAAAGTCAGGGGATCACCAACGTTCTTACATTTCATTGTAACAGGGACATGAATGCCTGTACATCTACTGTTAACAGTTCCAAGACATTTTACGCAAAACCACAAATGTCAACCTCGGTGCCGCTTAAGGAAAAGTCAGGGGATCACCAAAGTCATTAAGCTTCGTTCTCTGAGGACCAAATGTCATGGCAAACCATCTAATAGTTGTTGAGATACTTCAGTCTGGACCAAAGTGTCTGACTGACTGACCGACTGCCTGCCACAATATTTTTTCCTGTCACAACGAGGACATTGTCCCATCTTTCTTTCTGTTGAATGTTAAATCTATACATTGAGAATATCATTAATATTGTGCGTTAACTGTAAAGTAAATCCTTTCTTCTTCTTCTATAAACTTATCCAGCAGATGTTTCACCAAATTCAATCTGCTGTCACTAAATGCAGAACTAGATACTTCTCAGTCAGCAATTACCTCATATGTGCAATAATAATCATAACAACGTTTCAAAATCAATGTGTTGGCTTTCTTGACAACATTTGATATACAACTAAGTATCAGGTGACAAAAGAGAGGCTCAACAAAGCGTCAATTACCTATTACAGGATTCTCAACAGACCATGTAACCCTAAACCTGACTATGACCCCACTTCTTACCTTTAAGATTAACTCTAGACATTAAGTACCTGAAAGCACATTTTCACAGATCCCACTTGGTTGCACTCTGAGTATCAGTCCTGAACCATCTAAATATCTAAACTAGATGTAGCCACTTGTGTCTTTATCTATCACTTGATGCTCCCGCTCACCTGAAAGCGGTAGAAAGTGCCGTCGTCTTTGAGGGAGAGGACGTGGTCTGAGATCGGGAAGAAGTACCCCTGAGCTGCGATGAGACTCCCGATGTGCATGGCCTCAGCTGTAAAAGGAACAGAACGAGGAGTACGGATCACAGCGGGTTCCTCAGCACTTCACATATTATCTGTGAGGTGATATCTGCTCGAATGGAATTAACCCAGTAGTAGCAATATCGGGACAATTAAATCAATCTAGACACTCATGGAACTGACATTTTAGAACAAGACATGAATGTAACACAACGAAGCAGCTGCCAAATATAAAAATCTTATATCAAGTTGAAGAATTTGGAGAAAAAGCCACAAATGTACCGTCTTTGTGTCATTACAGGTCACACATTAGCTGCATTTAAAGTTCTTTATCACAGTTTACCATATATTTCAGCCCTGACGTAGTTTGACTGAGGATGTACATGGATGACTCAATGACTGACTCAGTGTCCAGGCTGTGGGCTCCTGTACCAACAATAAACACTGCTCTCCCACCACCATGCCTCAGGTCAGGTCAACTAAACAACAAATCCATAGCAAAATGTTATTTTGCTATTTTTGTTAAAACCCTGGTTTTCTTATTATTTCCTGCTCATTCTGTGTTCTGCATTTGCCATTTCTGTTGACAATGATTTGAGTTTCTGTAGGTTAAGTCAATGCTAATGCAACCTGCAAAGATCTTCTATCTATATTCTACCAGTATTTATGCTTCTGAAAAGGTAACACTCAAAAGGTTTTTCCTAATGAAAGATCTGCAGTACCTCCCACACACTTTGTCTCACCTTTTTATAAACTGGACTACTGTTTGTTTGGTGACAAACTATCTAGTTGCCATTTCAACTAAGTTCTCCACATTAAGATAAATGTATTCTACTGTATTTTATATTGTTTGGTAACAAGCTCAGGGTACATTTGACCACCACATTAAGGCAAACTCCTGCTTTCATATTAATGCTTATTTGTGGTTGTAATAATCTAATCTGAGGAATGCTGCACCCTGTTAGTTGTTGTGTATAATAGTTATTACAGTATTTGTATGTCTTTTAGTAATTAAAGCTCTGTAGTTCTGCAGGATTTCTGTTGTCAAGGGTGGATGAAGTCATTATATTCAGCACAGTGGCATCATTTTTCAAAACTTACCTGGATCCTCCATGGAAAGGTTCTTCATCAGCCACTGAACAATATCTGCACCTGAATCAGGTCAGACAGAGACAAACGACTGTTACACAGTGTTTGGTCACAAAGAAACACTGGTAGAGATAGGGTACGATTTAATATAAAGAGTCGGTCTAGACCTGCTCTATACGAAAAGGGCCCTGAGATAACTTTGTTATGATATGGTGCTATATAAATAAAACTGAATTGAATTAAAAAATAGAATAAGGCAGGAAAAATGTTAAAAGGCTGTGAAGAAAAATTAGGTGTTAACAGCAAGAAGAACTACGGCACTCAAAATTATGTGTAAGACAGTTTTGCTGTCTTTAAACTAATTTAACTTGCAGACGTGTTTTTTTTTTAAGAAATAATTTCAAAACAAGAGTTCTGATGAAGAAATAGCAAACTTTTTTGACTACTTCATCTCAAGTCTTGAAAAAGAAATAAGCAAGAAAAGTCTAAAACTGCTAAAATGCAAGATTATTTCTCACCACTGGCACTCAGGAGAGCAATATTTAGAGAATTGACATTTTATGTGATACTTATAATAGGCAAACATACTAAAAAGCTTTTTTTTTTAAATTTTAGATAGAGTATCATCTCATCTGTGCTTCCCCTCTGCTTCCTCTGAGTCCCGAGGGAGGCGGTGTTTAATCCTTCATCATTCATTAGTTTCCTGGCCCTCGGCACTCAGCTGCAAACATTTGAGCTGCTGTTCTGCACATCCATCCGCTGCTGTAGTAATTGTGTTTATTGATTCGCTCTGCTTATGGCATATTGGGGTAATGCATTTTCCATAAGTGCAAGGACTGAGAAGAAGGGAAAAAAACGAAGAAGAAGAATGTTAATAGCCTTTCTTTGTTTCCATCATTTGTTTGGGGTTTGTCAAAGCATCCCACTGTGGCTCCATCCTGTTAAAGTGATTTAGATTATCAATCGAAGCAGCTGCAGCCAGCAGGCAAGGTGGCTGACTTCAATCCCTACCTGTCAGGAACGACTGGCTAATACCGTTTTTATTTTTCTGTTTTAAATGTTGATTCATGAAGTATGTTTTCCTAGTGATTCGCATCAGTACACTTCCACACACTGACACCAACAGTCCTCGCTCTGCTGGAGCAGTCGGAGGTTGATTGCCTTGCTTAAGGGCACCTTGACAGGAGGAGGAGCAGCATTACTCATTCCGTTTCCACACTCATACTTTTCTTTTCCAAACACTTAATCATATGCTGTCCTCCCACTTTCCCTCCAGCTATTCAGCTATTCTCCAGTGATCCTCTGCTGAAGAAACGGAGCAGCAGCCTCAGCAGAGCCAGAGTGAAATGCAGCCACAGCTCATATTGTGTTTTGGGTATAAGGGTGTGACTCAGCTGGAGTTGTAGCTTCTAGCTGTTCTAACACTACTGCCATTGCCATTTACGGCCATTACTGTTGGGCTCTCTGTGCAACCCACAACTGAATGCTGTACCTCGACATCAATGCTTTTGGGATTGTTGTTTGAAAACAGATTATGCTGTAACGCTTTATTTAACAGGTCCATCATCACATTTCCAAATAATTTCCTAGAAGTTTTCCTAGAAGGAAAGCTCTAATTAAACCCAAGTAAATATAAATTGCTTGTACACATTTTTCACTATTTTGTGCACGTTCAGCTGACCTGCATGCATTAAATGAACATGGTCTCTATAGTTTCCTGATAATTAGTACCAAATAATTAAATTCTTTCCGGGAAACTTCCTTGGAAATTATTGGGAAATTACGGACCTCTAAAATAAAGCGTTACTGAATATGCAAATCGACAGGAAGTGGATACCTAACAAACGTAAATTACAATACCCAACAGCAAAAATAAGTTTTGGTATGAGACTGTCCAGAAGACTGACCAGAAAAACAACAGCATTGGTCACTAGAGCAAAGCTGCTCTAATCAATATTTTTCACGAATGTACAGAGAATTATAGAGCGTTTTAGGATCAACTTACTCTGTGTAAATAAGTAACTGTGTGGCGACATGTTCACCATTATACTTTATAAGCTCATAATATGTCAGTATTGTGTTAACAGATTGGTTTAATTCAGGGGAACAAGGAAAACACTTCCCTGAACAACCTACCCTGGAAACCAGTTCCACAAAGAGGATCTAGGGATGGTCTCCTCAGGGTCCCCTATCGTCTTTTTCTCTGTTCACCAGGTACTTGTTGCCACTGGCCATCACTGATGCACTTTTAACAGTTTATGTCTTTGACATCTCTTTCTCTCTCCACTTCTTACCTGTAACAACACTCGGGATTTTGGTCATGAAACTTTTGACAGTTCTGATGGGCACACCCTCCGTCTCATCCTGGATGTGAGCGACAATGTCTTCAATCTGCAGAGGAAGAGGACAGAAAGAGGCAGAGAGAAGACAGGGAGAAGGAGATACAGTTAAAATGAGGTGGATAAGAATGAAACTTTAATACTATCCATTTGGGGCAAGCCACACTTGAAGGTCTGATTAAATGTGCTATATTCAGCATATCAATAAACCATCACCACACTACTTTTAATCTGTCAGTTTCTACTCAGCATCTGCCTCCTTCAAAGTCTGCATTTAAAGATCAAATACTCTGCTAAAAATACGGTACATCCTTTGTAGTCCTCATTTTTCCAAATCCCTAAGAAACTTACTATACTTTTACTATGGTAAATCATCTTTAGACCATCTGGTTTAGGGATGCGGGTTCAGCTCACCTCACTTCAGTTTATGAGGACCACACCTTCATAAGATGACCCTTTCAAAAGAGCTGCCTGTGAAATTTAGACACAGCTAGCGCGTGTACTTCAGCACAAAATGTTCTGGATGGTTTACAAAACAGAAAGAGGGTGCTATTATTTCAGCACAAATACACACGAAGCTTTCAGAGTTGCTGGTGCACAAAGGCATTTGATTAATTCAACCATGAAATGCTAATGTTTATACATGCTATGAAATGGGCACTTGAACCACATGGTAAAACTGCTACAGGGAAACAGCTCATTTTTAGTGGTGAGCTCACGCTGCAGTGGCTGGTGTAACTACAAAAAAACACAACAAATTAAGTAAAGATTAAGTCCAGCTTTTCTGCCTGTCCTCTCTAATCCAACTTCATCTCTCCATCACTAATTTCTCAATGGTTTTAAAAGTAAATGCATCACAATAAGGAAGGAACAATCACATTTCATGGGACCTTTAAACAAAATACTGTAACTTTAATTAGATTCCTACATATTGTTACTGTACATGGTTATACTATCTACAAAAGTTGTTACAACAGCGTAAAGTGGTGAGTGTAAATCTCAATACAGAGTCACATGAAATCATTTGATTTAAGCAGGAGATGATGTTCAGCATGACAGCATGTGCTGCACAGATGTTAAATGAAACACATCGCCCACTTTTCACTGTAGTAATCATATTAGAGCAGGATTTTACTGTTGTTTTGATTGCAATGTTGACACCCTCTCTCGGCACAGCTGTTTTTATTTTTTATTTTTTTGTTTGCGTCAGAGAGTGGGAAGTGAGAAGTTGGTCGCTTTGGAGACAGCTAACGCAAAACTACCACACAACTCAGCAGCTATATTTAAACTCTGAATCAAATCCTGAGCAGAGAGAGAGAGAGAGAGTGTGTTCGCTACATATGTTTCTTGCACCTGGACCATTAAAGCGATCACATTAAAGAAGTGTTAAAAAAAAAAAAAACAGCAGTACAAAAGACATTATGCGTATACTCTCACAGTCATGCATGCACAGACCTCTAGCTCTTGGAAAAACACTTTCAACTTCCTGTGCTTCTGTTACCTACAGTGCATAGTGCTGCACATACATGTCCTCATGCTGTGTGCCTTTTCCTGACCCCTTTTAGCTTTATGAGTATATTTATAATGTGTGAGCTAGCTGTAACTGGAGTACAGTTCCAGCAGGCTCCCACGCTGGGTCAAAGCTCACGTGACTACTTCCACAACAGACTCATACAGACTCTACTTAATGCACGGTGCTTTAAATAGACAGAACACTCTATGCATCCTATACTGTACAAATCTTCCCAGTTCTCTTTCTTAAATTATTAAACATTGTGACATTTTGCTTTTCTAGTGTAATCTTTGCTTGTATGAGTAGCTGATGCATCATGTATCATATATTCCTAGAATACACTAAAAAGTTGCTCTACCTGCACCGTCTTTAGAAGACAGACAGTTTGATTAAGCAGATGTGCTTATTTACAGCCGAGAAACTTTAGGGAGGACGTGCAGGGCGAGGGAGTTTAGAGCTGGCAATGAATCTGCCACAGGAGAGAGAAATTCAGCTGCTTCACAAGAACAAAAAGGACAAAAGCATCATATCAGTTTTGGCCTGTGTATTCTGCATAGCTGAGCTGATTACATATGTTTTTTGCACACTAGCTCCAACAGCATGAGTACCATTAGTTTAGCGAAAATATCACAATTAGTTATATATACTAATATACTTATAAAATACAACATACTAGACGAAAAGAACAATGAAGTCCTGGACTTATTTCCATTGTTGTCCCTGTTTTACCCACCGTTACCAGGATGGACACGGGCATTGACCTAAGTTAAATTGGAGACTAAGGACTAAGCAAAACAAAAAGCTCTGGAGAGCTAAATAATAAAAGCAGACAATTTTTTCCTGGAGCAAACATGCAGCAAGGTTGTGCTCTACATTAACATCTTGTGGTTTTAGTTATCCACACATCCATCTATCTACCTACCATGTTTCGACCACTTAAAGGAATAGTTCAACACACTTTGGGAAATGCACTTATCCGCTTTCTTTCCGAGAGGTAGGTGAGAGGATTGATGCCACTCTCATGTCTGTCAATTAAGTATGAAGCTACAATTAGCTTAGCTTAGCATAAAGACTGGAAACTGGGGGAAACAGCTCTTTTCCAAGTTAAAAAGTCTGCTTACCAGCACCTTTAAAGCTCACTAATTAACATGCTATAACTTCTATGTTTAATCCATACACAAACACAAACGAGTGACTTCCTGGAGAATGATGAAAAGACTCGCTGTGTGTCAAGCCAAGAAATAATTATAGCATGTAACTCCTCGTTAAACCACAGCTTGTCATCTTTACATTTCTGATTGTGTTGTGTTTTAGACAGAGCTAGTCAAGTTGTTTCCCTGCTTCCAGTCTTTATCCTAAGCTAAGGTAACTGTCTCTAGCTTTGTACTTAACCAACAGGTATGAGAGTCGTTTCAATCTTCTTGAAAGAAAGCGAATAAAAGTAGTTCCCAAAATGTTGAACTATTCCTTTAACAGAGTCTGGGGTATTCTTTTTGCCAGCTAAGTGCATTGATCAGGGACATAAAAACAGCTCAAAAAGCACATCTCATTCACCTCCCAAGAAAAGATGTTCCCAGCCAGTCTGAAAATTCAAACTGACAGGCCTTCTGCTTTTACCTCTCCGGCCATCAGACTGCTGTCACCCTGTTCCCCTCGCTTGTTGAAAGAAATGGATCCTGGCTGTCTGCCATAAGCAAGGGCAGAGGCAGCTTCGGGCTACACATCAGAATCAATATAATAATACGATTCTAACAAGACCTTGATGGTGTGTGGAGACAGCTGGTCGAATGACTTTAATGGCTTCCGCTGTCATAAACAATTCACTCCTGGCCCACCAATCAAAACGGGTATTCACATTCACAACAGATTTATTGCAGGTTACAACAGCCGTCGACCGCAGAATTTTAGAAAAAGATGCCAAAATTGCCTCCTGCATGTGTATGTGACTGTTTATCTGATTACAAAAGACACGACATGCTGCTACTTCTGATCCAGAAAAAAAGCAGGAAAATGAAAATGCATCACTTCCTGTGCATCAGATGTTTCCCTTTCCATGCATACAACAAGTTGAGTCATAGTTGCATTAGATTAGTCACAGTTGTAAATACAAAACAGATTTATTTAAGCATGTATTAGATTATTAGTCACTAGCATCATCGCTGATAGCCACTATGGTTGAACAAAGGGAAGAAACTCAAACTTTGGGACCAAAAAATCCAAGTGTATCCAAGAAATACATCACATTACTGGTCACATGACATCCTTACAAAATCACCACAGCAACACTCACTTAGCTGGAACTGAGACACAATCAAAAATAACTCAAGGAGCATCACTTTAAAGCTACACAAGATACCTGAAAGTATCTGCGTTCCTGTTTGTTTCAAGCCAACATAGATAAGTTGTCTTATAGCAGCATATTTTTTGCTCTTACAGTACATAGAGTATTTCCCTCTGACATACAGATCACACACCCCAAATCCCCACCGAAATGCACTTTCCTGTCAGTGACTGGATCAAACCAACAATCAGCTACGTTTTAGCTCCTCTAGTCTCAGCTTCTGCCTCTAAACCAGCAGTTCCCAAGCTGAGGAGGGCATAGAGTCATGGCGGGGACAGCACATGACCACTGGGGAAATATGGATTGTATGTATTTAAAGTTGAATGAATCTGAATAATGAAGACACATAACATATTGCATTTTAATGGTGTCCTTTTAACACAGAATTCATTAGGACAAAAAGGTAAAGGCAAAAGTTATACTTTGTTGGAGCTGGTGTACAACCACAGATTGAATTTTGGATACATTTGATGAAGTTGTTCTCTCAAGGCAAAACAGGGCTTCATTATTGGCATTATGAGAAGAATTTAAGTTGCAATTATTAAGCTCAGAGGATCATACGGGCACAATGTTGAAAACACAAATCTCAAGACTCAGAGTGAGGACAGTTTTGGAAAAAGTGTTGAAATTTTGGCTGGTCATTACTATTTCAAAATACTGTTTAAGGCTTAGTAGGTGTTCAAACAACAAAACACAGTCCTGCATTAAAACAATGAAAAAGGGCTGTGTTGGTGTTGGTATGTTTTTCAGGTAATTGGGAGACATGAAATGCGATCCAGGAAGTCCAGTTTGAGTAACAGATGAACTGTTTGAAGGCTCATCAGAGGCCAAAGCACTGCACAGCACTTTATATAATACTATGAAACAAGATGTTACTGTTCTGGAAAGTTATCATGGCGACAATAGCAAGGTAAACAGTACGACTACGGTATTTACGTAACAAAGCAATTTAACGGGAATGTGTACATGCACATATTTGATTGGCCAACGTAGCACCCTGCAGAATGACGTCACGTTGCATTCCTGCAAAAGTTAAGCCAGGTCCAGCTTTTTTTGCCACAGACCTTGTTGGCACCCCTGCTGCACCACAGTGGTCCCATTGAAATGAATGAGGGGGTTATTTTTTATCCCCTTGATGCTGCTGTTTGTTTTACGGTCAGGATGAGAGTTGGGCTTAAACTGGTAGTATTTCAGTGGGGGTCCTCACAAGTCCTTACAAACACATACGCACGTGTGTGTGTATGTGAACATACATGTGACCGCTGAGTGCAGTGTCTGCTGTGTTTTTGGGTTGTGCGAGTGTGTCTGTGTGTTTGTGTTTCTGTCTTGGCTTTGAGTGCAGCCCAGTGGGAGCAGATTTCATCAGTCTTATTGCGAGCCACTCTATTTAACGCCCTGTGGGGCAGTGGGCTGCCTGATTACAGTGCCATCACCACACGCTTAGCATGGACCAGCTAGGGGGCTGGCAGGCAGTTTGCTAGACAGGTGGGTTATGGGGTGACAAGGACTATGCTGTTGATTATGGTTTAATGATCCCCTTGGGCAGCGATGCAGATGCCATCATCTCAGTCCCTCAGTAATCTGTTTATTGTTTGAGTGGGTATAATACTTACTGGAGTCTTATGCAAGACTGAAACAAGCATCTGACAGATAGTGAAGTGTAGGGAGGCAAAGATAAGCACAATATTCCTCCAAACTGATATTATGGCAAGGTAAAGCTTTTATCTTTAGAATCTGATTTAAACTATTTAGGCATGGAAGGAAGTAGTACATTCTTTCCATTTCAAATCCTGCAATTATCAGCAAAACATACCTAAGGATTAAAAGTAAAAGTACTTATTTTGCAGAATAACCCATTTCAGAGTGTTATATTATTATATACAGTATTATATTATTGGATTATTATTACTGATGCATTCAAATGTAAGCAACATTTAATGCTTTAGCTGGTTGAGGTGGAGCTAATTTTAACTGACTAAATGGATGTTATCTCAGCCTATATTTTCAGGTCTGAACATTTATTTAACCTACACATGGTGCTGTTACTCCTGGCCAGTGAGAGAACAGAAAGTTACATAAGAGTTTTTCAGAATGGAAGTGGGCTATAGCATCCTGAGTAAGCCACACTGACCCATGGGGAGAGGCGACAATAACTCTCAGCTGGACCCACAACTCTGCATGCTCACCCAAATACATGCAGAGGAGCACAACAAAAGTACACTTCATTTAAACCCCCCCCCCCCTTTTGAATTCCCGACCCTGAAACAGCTGCAATTAGCCTTTCTGGGCACAAAGAGAAATCTGTGGAAGAGGAGACAGACAAGGCCATCACTGTGGCTATAATGAAGCAGGTATATGTCCTGCAGAGAGAGAAAATGTCAGCCATGGCCCTGAGGGGCAGAGATGTCTGCGAAGAGAAACCAGGGTACGCATTTTGAGAGAAAAGAAAGAAGATTACCTCATTTGAACCATGCAGCTCTAAGTCTTCCCCACAGTGACAGTTTAACATCCTGCCAGATCGAAAGCAGGCTGGCTGAAGGCCAGCTGAAGCACAAGCAGACAGCTGACTGGCATTCAAGCCAACGATCCAGGGGTTGAATATTCTAGCCGTTTATTGGACCACAGCTTTGAGTTTAAGACAGTTTAACCACCTTAAAGATCCTTGAGAAATAGATTATTATCACTCTTGTCAAACACAACGCTGTTCAAGCCTAATTTCACTATGATGCATTGATGCTTCATTAAAATGTACTGTGTACCTACAATAAGTGAAAAAGCGACAGAAAGAATTACATAAATGACCATAAGATGTTAAGAATTTACTTTTGATGCATTAAAAACACTCCAGGCAGATCCTCAAATGGTCTATTGTGAGTCTCATCCATGGCAACAGTGGCAATCTGTTGTCAGAGACTGAAAAAGGTAAAATAATCTATTTTTTATTCAGCAGTGTGGTTTAAAATTGCCTGTGTAATTCATGTGCTGATATTTTATATACCTCGGAGAGCAAGCTCAAATATACCTGGGAAAAATAGCATGCTGCCATGAACTGATTAATTTAAGATCTCTGGGGAGGCAAAGTATGTGATCAGACGAGTCATAAGAGACCATTCGCTGATTTAGCTCCTTCCAGAGCCGCTTCAGTACATCTGCATATTACCTTCCCAAGATCCTTCATAATCAAGTGCTCAGACACCACACTGATTGCAGCATGTTCCTGCGTGCTTTAAGTGGCACTTGCATGCTGACAAGGAACACTTGGACAGAAAGTCAAGTGACAACAAAAGGAAAAGGAGATGGGAGATTGTGTGAAAGAACTTGTTGATACCACCCAAACAGATACAGACAATCTGCCTAAAATGCCATGCACATATTAAAATGTATGAGCTTAAAATATACAGTCTTTCATCAGACCACAGAATATATTGCGAATGGGCTTCAGGGTTCGATACGTAATGAAAAGTATTCAACATAAAGCCGCAGGAGGCTGCACTCTCACTTTATGTACAAACAACCAGCTGTGGAAGAAATACTCAGATCTTTTACTTCAGTAAAAGTAGCAACACCACAGTGTAGAAATAATAAAAATAAATGTATAAGCATAGCAGTATTATTATAAAAATATACTTAAAGTACCAAAATTTAAAAAGGTACTCTTTATGCAGAATGGCCCATTTCAAAATAATCACTCCCATCACTTTAATGTTGCAGCTGGTAAAGGTGTAATTACTTTATATATACTGCTGTATATGATAGCTGTGAATAGCAGTGAATTTCCCCCCCGGGGATCAATAAAGTTTTGTCTTAACCTATGATAATACATTATCATTTATTTGTTGATTATATTTTGTATTATTAATCTGCATTTAAAGGAACTAATAACTAAAATTATCAAATAAATGTAGTCAAGTAGAAGCATAAAGTAGCAGAAAATGGAAATACTCAAGTAAAGCACAAGTACCTCAAACCTGCACTTAAGTACAGTAGTTGAGTAAATGTACTTAGTTACTTTCCACCACTGCACAGAACACTACTATTGAAGCTTTGAGAAAAAGCTTATATAGGTGTGTTACAATCAATAAAATGTGTAGACAGAGAATGTATTTTTAAACAAAATGTGATTACTTCCATATTTGTTTTCTGAGGCGGAGGTAATGCAGAGAGATCTCCTGATGGTGGCAACCATTCATTATATGTACTGAATCCTGCCAGCTCTATGGGTGTTTTGCTGTAAAATAACCTCACCTCTGACCTTTTGGGTAAGCAAAATTACATTTTACCTGTGGCAATCAAACATGTATTGTGTTATCATTAGCAACAGTATACCACAGTATATATAAAGATCTCCAATAACAAATGTGTCTGATGTTAATGAATGAAGATTATCAGATTCCATCTAAATACTGTATACTGGTTAAGATTAAATTAGAGATCCAGTGACAGGAAGCCACATTTTGGCTCAACATCTGGGCTTAAATAGATTCAAAGAAACTTCATCTGCATTTTAGGTCAATGTCATGCACATATTCTTCATATAGCATGTTTATTTCAGAGCTGTTTTCCAATCCGACACATTATGTCCGAGGAGACTCATTATCCACATGTCCCAGTTGGCCAGTACGTGGTATTTTATATCACCGCAAACTTTTTTTTAAACAAACTCTCCCAACATTTAATATCTCACTAAAAATAACTTCATTATGATCCCTTGAAATGGAAAGCAGCTCATTTCATAAGTAGAAGCTCCAGTAATATGGTGTTATTGGCAGACATTATGTTGACACACAGCGTTGAGCATCACGTTGCTGCTATCAAATATCAAAGTTTCAATTAAGATTTTGGAGAAGGTGGCAATAAAAGTGGCAATACAGAACAAATTCAATGTTGATTTAAGCACTATACTTACTGCGCTTCAAAGGGTGAATTGTGCACTTCATTCTATAAACATGCTTTCATAGTATAAGATACTGTATGTGACAGCAGCTTAGAAAATAAATGAAATGAATCCTAAAATTATCGCTCATTTTGAGGGTGGATATGATGAGGTCCACGCTTATCACAGCAGCCATGGTCACCCAAAAACCACCACTATGAATTACACATATATGAAGTTTGAAATTGGCTATTTCTTTAGCACTAGTTTGGTTCAGTATTCACCTGTGTTTTAGCCCGTGTCCAGTCCAAAAATCACAAGTGTTTTAGCCTTAGTTTTGTTCAACATTCACAGATGCTTTAGCTGTAGCCCAGTCGAAAAATAACTGTTTTAGCCCTAGTTTGGTTCAATATTTACCTGTGTTTTAGCTTGTGTCCAGTCCAAAAATCACTAGTGTTTAAGCCTTAGTTTTGTCTAAATATCACTGTTTTTTTTAGCCCTAGCTTGGTTCAATCTTCACCTGTGTTTTACCCTTTGTCCAGTCCAAAAATCACTAGTGTTTAAGCCTTAGTTTTGTCTAAAAATCACTAGTGTTGTAGCCCTAGCTTGGTTCAATATTCACCTGTGTTTTAGCTTGTGTCCAGTCCAAAAATCACTAGTGTTTAAGCCTTAGTTTTGTCTAAAAATCACTAGTGTTGTAGCCGTAGTTTGGTTCAATATTCACCTGTGTTTTAGCCCTTGTGTGGTCCAGTATTTGTTGGTGTTGTAGTCCTGGTTGGTTCACTAGCACTAACGATGCTGCAGTATCAGATAATTATTGAGTTGAAGCAATACGTGTCTGTAGTTGTACACCAGGCTCTGTATGTTTACAGTGGTGTGAGTAGTGTGTGGCCATGTATAGACGCTTGGTTGTGTCCTTGAATGTATGTACAAGTGTCATCTCAGGTAACGGCTCCTTCTGAGACCAGGTTTTCCTTTCAGTAGGGCACCTTTCCTCCCCTGCAGTGCCTGAATCCCACAGCTGCTGCTCAGAGATCTCTGCACCACTGCAGATATCACATGGCTGTCTGTATCACAATCAGGGAGTATTAAGATTTGACTGCAAAGGGGTCATTCCAGGGATAACTCTCCTTTTTGCATTTTAGTATATCGCTCCACCCTGTGTTCTCGTATTGCTATGAAGGATTGTATTTTTATTTACACTCTGAATCCTCCGAGAATAAAGGCTTGTCTGGGTTTTACATTTTCAGCAACAGGATCATAACTTCATGAAATGTTTCCATAAGGTATTCTAAGGAATCATGAGTGTATATTAAAAGAACATTATGAGCCCACTATCATTATTATACTTCCAGTGTAATATGTGATCTTGTAATATGCTACTGCATTATCATTTGAAAACATTACTGAACAATGCAGCTGATGAATATTTTTATAGAATTCATACTAGACTCTTATTGCTTTGTATGAAATAAAACAGGGTATCTTTATATATAATTTCCCTATCAATAAATACTGTATGATCCCTTAGTTGTAATATCTTCCAATAAACTTTGAGAGAGGATCTTAGATAAGAAAAGGCCAGATTATCAAAAGTCTCTTAGTGCTACATAAGCTCACGTTCTCAATTGTAAATCAGTGAAGTAGGATGATCTTGGTGGTAGAACATTTTCCTCCCTGAAGCTCTGGACTAAATTCAAAGAGATTGATGAGCATAAATATGTATTAAGAAATGATCTTCATGACATACTCTCTATTACTCCACTTGCTGTGGGGATCTTCAATGATTGTGCAGCATAACCATAATGAAAAGTAGAAGTAGTGGTGGAAAACAAAAACAAACAACCCTGCACTCAACTGAAGATTTCTATGGACTTGAGCCCTTAAGCGGCCTGTTTTCACTCCCGAGAGTGTTTATTATAAAGTGATTTGTACACTGAATTGCACAATTAAGGTCTTTTCATACAGCTTGTAAACACAGCTAATAAACACACACAGAAGTTAGAGGTGGGCAATTTCTAGGCCAAACATTGGGGAGTAAGTGCCCGTCAATGTATTTCAGCAGTAATGTTGAAAGTGATTAATTGATTAATGGTAAATGCACAGAGATGCACTACAGGGAAGGGAAGTATTATTTCCAGGATTGTGCCAAAACTAAACTTTAATTTAAAGGTGATTATTCTGTTCCGCCCTGCATCTCATCTAACACTGTACGTTATTTTCATTTCTTTCTTTGCCATTTTTGAGATGACACTATATGATAACCACTTTATTATGACTACTTTAAATAGAAAGCAGCTCATTTCATAAGTATTAGCAGATATTATGCCAAGTTTGAGCTGCATGTTGCTGCCTGAGCTATCCAACTATTAAAAAAACTTTTGCTCGAACATCTTTGAGGAGGTGTTTGATGTACCTACTGTGAGTTTTACACTTTGCATGTATGCACACAGTATACGCTTTGTGACAAGTAGTTGCATAGAAATTACTTCTGGTCTTGAAAAGTGAAAATATCGTGCAGAGATTGAGGTCCACAACACCACAACAACTCAGCCTCTCAAGATAGTACAACGTGTTTGTGAGCTACATCAGCTCTCGCACAAAGAATGATTAGATATGGAGGTCAGATGAGACCATCAGCTGCAACTTAAAAACCTAAGTTGCCCTGCTGCCTTAAAAATTAGGTAACTGAACTTAAGTTGAATTGCTTGTTCAAAGTCATCTTATGAGTTATGAAAATATAAAACAAACTGAGTTAAGTTTACTGAACTTGAGAAAATATGTTCAACAAACTTAAGATATTAAGTTGAATCACCTGTTCAGTCACACTGACAAAGTGTGGCTTGTAATCATTTCTCCCATCCATATAGAAATCCCCTCTCGAAGCAACCCCAATGTAATAGAGGACAAAATCCACAGTCCTTGTTCAATGCAAAAACGCATTACGAAGTTCAGCCGAAACTAATGTGAGGTTTGATTTAGCTAGCTCAGGCTGCCTGGGAGTCTCTTCACAGCCTGTATGGACAGGAGAACGATTACAGCAACCAATAACTCTTTCAATATACTGCACATATGGGCATGTGAGACAGATTTGAAAATAATGTGAACCAATCCATTAACTCTTTAAATGCAAAACTGCAGTCATCTACAACACGAGGCACTTGAGTTGTTTAATCACCATGATAAATGAAATACAACCATGCTAACAAGGTCATTAATTGAGGTAATATGTAGTGTATAGTTTGTAAGTGTAAATATTATGTTTCTATCATGCATTTTTGTTGTCTACCCCAAGGCAGTGCCTGTGGTGTTACTGTGAATGACTCCCTTTTCTCACACTCTGTATTATATATTCCCCTAATCTACATATCATCAATGAGCTCTTTGCCATAAAAGGAAATGCATCATTTAAAAAAGTTCTCTGTAACATGAAGAGGCTAACTGTGATATGCCGACCTTTTGTTGAAGTGTGCAATAATAAGGTTCTGATAATGAATCTTCCCTGTGATGGAAATTGTTTAATAAAGTCTAGGCACGTACAGTTCACGAACATGAGCTTCCATAAGTCCGCTGCAATAAGAGGACTCGGGTAATCCCACATTCACTCTAACATCTCATGCAGGACATTAGCATTTTTCTTGATTCAGGAAATGGATTACCATGCCAACCTGGCAAAGGTCAAATTAGTTTCACTGAAATATTAAATGTAGTGACTTTGATCAAAATGTATGTGTGTGTGTGTGTGTGTAGGCATCAGTCACACATTAACACACAGTGTCTCTCACACAAGCACACACACACACACACACACCAAATGAATTGCCATTAACCCAGAGTGGGTGTAATGACTGCAGAGATGGGGAAGCGATCTGCTTGCAGAGTGTACGGGTTTATGTCTGAAGGTCAGATACGATGGCTTTGTGACAGTGATGATGAGTCTTACTGGTTTCAGCCCAGTGCATCTGGCAGCAGGGTGATGCGGCCGTTAATGGAAGTGTAATGGCAACAGGATGGCTTTTCCACAGTTGACTGCCGGTGCATATCTACCTGACAGCCGATACCATCCCTGAGCAATTTATCAGGGTGGACCAGAAAAGGAAAACCTCATCTGGTTTGTGCATCGACACAAATTATATTGTTTCTCCTACAACCAATAACCACTGAAAAGATAATCTAGGATCATACCTCAGGGGTTGAAAGTACTCACCCATGGACTCACCCACTGTTCATATTCAACACAAGTGGCTGGATAAAATAGTATAGTTGATAAATTAATCAGGATTTCAATACTAATACATAAATTAGGAAGAGAGGTTTAGTCTTGGTTAGAAGTTGTTAGATATGTTTCTAAACATTTGCAGTGCCAGTGTCTACAGACACGCCTGCAGCTCTGTGAGGCTGTACTTAACTCAAAGCTATCTATCTCTCTAAAGTCAAAAGAATAAATTATGTAACTTATTCCTTCACTGTTTTGACTTTGACAAAGTGAAAATACTTACTGCGCTTCAAAGGGTGAATTGTGCACTTCATTCTATAAACATGCTTTCATAGTATAAGATACTGTATGTGACAGCAGCTTAGAAAACAAATGAAATGAATCCTAAAATTATCGCTCATTTTGAGGGTGGATATGATGAGGTCCACGCTTATCACAGCAAAAACCCAAAAACCACCACTATGAATTACACATATATGAAGTTTGAAATTGGCTATTTCTTTAGCACTAGTTTGGTTCAGTATTCACCTGTGTTTTAGCCCGTGTCCAGTCCAAAAATCACAAGTGTTTTAGCCTTAGTTTTGTTCAGCATTCACAGATGTTTTAGCTGTAGCCCAGTCGAAAAATAACTGTTTTAGCCCTAGTTTGGTTCAATATTTACCTGTGTTTTAGCTTGTGTCCAGTCCAAAAATCACTAGTGTTTGTACTGTACTGTCAGCAACCATGTCCAACAGAGTAAGAAAGACACAGAAATGTAATCCATCATTGACTTTGCAAAACCAATCCATCTAAAGTTGAGCCTATGGTGAAGAAGATAAAAATAATTCTTTTAGTCAGCTTAATGGTGTGCTTAACCACAACATCCTTGACAAGGGAATACTTTCCAGTGAAAAAGAAGCAGTGCAAATACTGTAAAACATAATTGGACAAAAAAGGGTGCTATTACTGTTATTACTCTGGCTGCAGGAGAAACAGGGGATTACAGCCTCAGCCTCCCTCGGTATGGTTAACACCTTTGGGACGTGACACCTGCTGTAATGAGGACATGGTGCCCTGGGTGACAGTGGTGCAACATGCCGCCTCCCTGACTGTAGCAGGACCCAAAAGATTATCTGGATTTAGGCATGAAAGGCCGTTTTTTTTTACTGCCCACTTCAATCTGTTCTGCCTCAGCAAAGAATATAAAAAAAATGAGTAAAGAAAGACTGGAAAAGAGCAAAGAGGAGGGACAAGTAGTGTGACAAAAGTTCTCTACTTTTTTAGAAAAGAAGAAAAGCCCTCTCATTGCTAATCATTTTCTATTGAAAGAGGTTATATCTTTTACACTCATATATCCACACAGGTGTTTTCACTTATATTTCCTGATTAGACTTCTTTTCAAGGTGCGGTCACGCCCGATTTTATTTTCCTGAGGAGGGGCTTCGCACAGAGTTCAGCTGGATTGAACTGCGACGTGAAATTGAAAGGCTGTCCATCCAGTTTGATAGAGGTGTGGGATTGACCTCTCATTCAGGAAATACTGTTTCTTTATGTTCTTGTTTATATAACTGCCTGGTGACATAACACAAGCAGCACAAAAGGAGGGATGCTGCTTAGCTGCAGTGAGACAGTAAAATGTTTGATAAGTTTGTATAATTTACTTTAACTTACTATTAACCATTAACTTTGTGGGCTGCTGTTGTTAGCCTGCTAGCTCCCACAGTTTATGCTTACAACCCTACTCATGCTATTTCCTTTCCCGCCTGCTTTTGGCCACTAAGCAATTAAATTGTGTCATGTGAAATCTGGTCTGACCACAACTTCAGGACTGTGTAAACATGTACAAGACTGTTCTTGACTGACATTTCTC
This sequence comes from Macquaria ambigua, assembly GCA_008360985.2. Classification (NCBI taxonomy): domain Eukaryota; kingdom Metazoa; phylum Chordata; class Actinopteri; order Centrarchiformes; family Percichthyidae; genus Macquaria; species Macquaria ambigua. The sequence continues at coordinate 92,135 of VMKM01001339.1, read as the reverse complement.
TCACTCTCCTGTAGGTTTTGTTGCGCCTGTTAGGACTGGACAGCTCACACCTTTACCATTTTATTAGCACATGAAGTTTGGTGACATTGTGTAATTGCCAGCATAGCTTCGCTCAAATTCAACCTGAGCACGAGTCTAATCAGCCTAACTGAAAACACCTGAGAGAGCGTGCAGGACATCAGTATGTTGCTTTTGTAATATTACAATTGACATACTATACTTAAAGATGCTGCAACTTAGTGGTTTAGTAATATTACTTATATGCATACATGTAAGCAGTAGTCTGGTGTCTTGGAAACAGGGAATATCAGTAATGAAATTCTGGAGATAAAGCAGAGAAAGGGCACTCATTGCCACTGGAAACAAGGCTGGGAATGTGTCCCTGTTGGAGTCCCAGAAGGACAAACAGTCGCTTTCATTATAAGTGTCACGGTATATTTTTAGCTACTCCTCGGGAGTCAGTCCTTTTTTTGTTTTTTTCTTGTATGCTGAAAATAATTTCCCATCTCGTTGTTGGGAGATGGGTGCTGGCGTGGAGGGCTGCTTCAAGACTGTGGCTTTGGCCAATGTTCTGTTGATTGCCCTTGTCTCCTGAAGGGCATCTCCAATCAGCAGCTGGAGTGTATGTGAACAAAGCAATTTATGTTTTGTGTTTATTTTGTTCAATCCAGTTTTGAACTACTTGTTCCTCTGGCATGAAGAGTTCCTCCTAGCACACTGTAAACATTCATTTTGCATAGAATGGTGCAGGAATGAGTCCTAAAACCCTGAAATGAGTTAGCATTTTTGCACTTTCTGCTCCCTCGTCTGAGATCAGTGGGTTTCCTGAATAAAATGCGTCAGTAAATAACCCACTCTTGAATTTTGAAGCTCTTATGTGTCTTAAAAAAGGCGGTTGCTAACAAGTGGATAAATTAGGCTACAGAGGTTGTCGGGGACATTAAACGTCATCACGCCGCTACTCACTCGTCTGCATTTACAGCCTTGATGTGTTTTTCCTTTTTACAATTCTCAATCAAACTTTCCGAAAGGCTTTTGTAGAAGAGGTAAGCGTGCAAATTCAAAACACAAGTCAGAAGCTTAGTGGTGGTGACGCTGAAGTCATGCGACTGCAGTATAGTTCGTTTGTAGCCTAACGTTAGCTTTTTACTTCTGGCGATTGCAGTTACACTTCAAAAATCATAAAAGTGCTGTTATCTTGCTGAACAAAACGTGTGAGTATCATAAACTTTTGTTTGCCACAGAGCTTATTTTCTGCAATAATCTGAAATCCAATGTAAAAATCCCATTCCCATTCTCCCACTTGTGTCTGTTTGAATGCATTACATGTGTGGTTTCTCGCTGCTCCGTAAAGTAGGATTGCAGACAGTTATGAGAGGAGGAGTAGTATAGGAGTCGATACAGAGGCAAAGACATATATCTTTTGTGTGAAGTCATTGTCCCGTTAGCTTACAAACTCTTTAATAAAACAGTTGAATGAAATGAAAAACAATCCCGAGAAGAAAATTCTAGTGAAAAGTAAACAGCACAGTAAAGAGTAAAATAGAAAGAAGCTCAGGGAGCATTGTGCCTGACTTGCACGAGCATGCTCCTGGCTGGCTAGCTTGTTAGCGATTAGCTCGCCAGCTACAGTGGTTTACCAACTAGGCCTGCAAGTAGTCACTATATCACTGAGCTTGTCGTAACATGCTGAACATTTTCGGGGCCAGAACATAATTTCTAAAGCGACCATACTGTACAAACGCACCAATATCATTAGCATTTCTGACTCCACACTACTTAGCCAAACCAGGCCAACTTTTTTTAGTGATGATTTCCTGAGGCAGAAATGTTGAGAGGTCAAAGTTCTCATAAAAACTTGGTGATTGAGTTTTCCTGTCTGGCAGAGAGCTGACCGACCACAGACAGCAGAGTGTGAACTGAGGCCAAACACTCCCTGGGCAATAATCAGTCCAGACAAGTTTTCATTGCTCCCAGCGAGGGACACCAACAGAGCTGACCTCGCGTCTCAAAGCCAGACACATCCATACCTGGCAGAGAGTGAGTAATCATCACAGGGGGAGGTTGATTATTTTCTTTTCTCCCTGTTCACCCATGGGAGTCCAGTGTGCCTACAGCTAATTATGTCATTACTGTGATGTCAAATAACAACTTATCACGTTTCCCCTGTGAAACTTATACAAGAGACAAGAATGAACATTTAACCATCATCATCTTTGTCATCACAGCTGATAATGACATCCACATATTCCCGGGAGATTAAAAAGGATCTTAATGTTTTCTGTATCATTTTACCCCCTGATCAGCTGTCCTCTTTCTTGAAATAAAATTACTTGTTGATTATTGCAACCCAAGAACACACGTAACAACACTGCCAGTGTCACATACCCAATGTGTCTTAAACTGCAGATGCCTGAGGCAAATAATACTGGCGATTTCCATTTAAAAAAATGTTCTTTTGGGGAGGTTTGAGCTCTGTGTGAAATAGTGAATTTGCATTTACAAAGAGAAACATCACTTTAAATAAAAATTATTCAAATAAAAGCAGCAAGGGAAAAGGCACTTGGCATTTCCTTTCATAGATGAGACTGTGCCCATTTCAACTTCATTCTTAGTTTGTCATAGAAATCCATTAGCCTACAATTTACTGCTCTCCTGCTACACTGTCAGAGTGAATAGGGACTATACGTGGGTGTCTCTAGAAATGGCACTCATTAAAATCTTTTTATCTTACCTAACACTTCAAGGATTCAACATGAAATAGCACTGATAGAAGAATGTCAGGACTCATTCCAAGGCTTTTTGGGATCTCATTAGAGCTTTGGAGTCTGTCAGAACAACATTATCTGTTGGAAATGAATGCGTTTTGACAGGACTGTCCAATAGCGTATGTCTCGTTCTAACCACAGTCTACCTTAAAATGCAAGGCGATGTTGTTAAAATGTGTAATACTTCAGCTTTTCCTGTTGTAGTTACACAAAGGCAAAAATTGTGGTAGATCCAGCTATGTGGCTCTTAGCTTCTGTCATTATATCTCATGCTAGCAGTGTGGCTCCTGGGATGGCAATGTCGGTCGTCAGTCCATCACTGTTGGATGGATTGTCATGAAATTTGGTTCAGATATTCATGGTTCCAAGAGGATAAATCCTAATGACTCTGGTAATCTCCTGACTCTTCATTTAGCGCCGCCAGCAGGTTGACATTTGTAGTTTGTAGTTAACGTGTTGACGTTAGGATTTAGCTCTATGCAGCCTCGCAGAGCTGCTAGCATGGTTATAGACTCTTGTTAAACACAGAACAACAGTGGCTACATACAGTAATAATAATAATGAGACTCTTCAGTGATTTAATATGAAATTGCTAATTTTAATTAATATAAATCTTGGACTGCCTGTAGCAATGGCAGTTTAAGGTAGGAAGGGATGTGTGGGTGCAGGGAATCGCAAGTTATTTCTGCAGATAGAGCAGGAGAGCAGAGAGCCATCAAATTGCCAAAAGATTCCCCCCGGAGAGAAAGAACAAGGCTTAATGCCCAAACTTTGACAAAGAAAACAATAAGTCATAACTGCCGTACATACCCATACATACATACATACATATACAGAGAACCACACACAGTAAAAACACAAGGTTCTTTTTCTTTAAAGAAAAACAGCTTCTCAGAATTACACACACACACACAAACCCACACATTTTCCCTTTCTTTCTCTCTCTTGACAAAACAATCTGTCAGATCTGGCCGACATAAGAACACATGCTAACAGCTAAAACCATTTTTTTTTGTTCACACGAAACTGTCAGAATTAAAATCACATACACACACAAAACTACAACCCTGGCTGCGAGTGTCGTTCAGCACATGCACCAAATGATCATTTCACATTCCCATTGATCAGTGGGTGGCAGAGCAGTCAGGGACAGACGGCTGGGCTCTGTTCTGTCGGATGCGATGCAGATTGGGCCTGATCAGAGCTCATTTGCAGGTTGAAAGAGGGGGTGTCGATGGCCATGACTCCAAGTGCCCTCACCCTCACCCTGGGCAGTGGTTTATAGGCCGTTTCTGAGCTCAACAGGGAGGACTGAGATCTGAGGAACAGGCCAAAGACCCGGCTCTGGCTGGGAATAAATACTGAGAGTTCAATAGCTCTGAAGAAACAGCACTCTGGCTCTTTTCCTTTCCCTCTGTTTGTTTCTCTTCTTCACTCTCGTGTTTGCTCCCTGCAGCATCTCTTGTTCAGAGGCACTTGCCCAAGCACTGAAGAATATATACAAGAATCAGTGAAAATTGTAAGATTAAAGTATTAATCAGAGACATTTTCATGGCTCCTTGGACATCCCTTACAAGAAGAAAATATACTGAAGACACTGGAGCAAAACAGCTGGTGTGAGTCTGATGTGAGCAATCTGTCTTTACACCATCTGTTAGACACTATTCTCAGTGAACACTGGACTGCAGTGTTCTCTGAGGAGCTTCAGCCTCATCTTTTATATTATGTCTCTGCGGATCTTGAGAAAAAGATAAGTCTATTCAAAAATACTCTGCATACCTTTGGTCTTCTGTGTACAGGCTTTGACTTCTTCTGAGTGACAATTTTCAGCTCTGCACTGTGCTAATGAACTGGTGCTGGGAGGCGATTAGGGACCGGAGAAGAAATTCTGTCTCAAAGCTGTAATTTTTTAATTTACATAGCCTGAATGCCTTCAAGACGGGTATGTAATTGATTTATATTTTTAATTCAGCCTTGTAGCCGAATTAGTCCAAACTTCTTGGTGTTCTTTTTTCATGATCCGCAATTTTTGAATTGCACACACAGAGAGGAATTTCTAAAACTAGTCTTTCATCAGCCGATTTTTGCTGCACAGCGCATGGTCAAGATTTCCTCCAAGCTTATGCATTGGTCACACTCAGCAAGATGCAAGGAAATACACACATCATTTTGATTTGACTCTTTATCACTGCAAAATTTACTGACTGAGTCCTTTGAAGCCGGTCTTTTTAAAGTCAAAAGTTAATTAACAGTTCAATTCTGTAGATTTTTGCTGTTTATAACCAAGAACAATGCAGTTGTTGTGCGCTACCTGCTGATAATGGACCACCAGGGTAATGTTAGGAGTGTGTGTGAGTGTTGTGTGAAATGACAAAGAACATATTTACCGTGTATTGGTTCAAATGTATGTGAGCTTGTTGGTATGAAGCCTGCACTTGTACAAGAGAGAGACTGGGGGTCTGAGTAAGTGAGTGAGTGTGTGGGTTCCCCAACAGATTCAACAACAAAGCATGCTGTCTACATTACATCCTCAGAGGTCCAATTAGAGTGGAGAGTGAGCTCCTTTTCATACTCAACCTGCCCAGATGAAATAGAGCTGTAACACTCTTCCACAGAGGATTTATTCTTCTTAAATCCCAAGTGCTTTCAAAAGAAACCCCACTGTGAAAAACTGTGCCCTTCCCAATAAGTTATTTATTCTCATCTTTGCTCTTAAAATCTTAAATGATGAATCTTCATTTGTCCACATTCATAAAGCTAACTGCCTGTTCAGTTTCAGCATCCTGGAAAAACAACCAATTTTAAACAGTCATTTAGTCTCAAATAAGCCTGAAAACATTATTTGTCATGATGAAAAGTTCCAACAATAGGTGTCACATAGTTCTTCTTTACAATACAGTTTCACCTCTTTCAGGATTTTCCTTTAAAGCAAGATTCAGTAACTTGAAACAAGGCTGAAGATTTAGAGATTTAAGAAAATAACACTGACTCCAAGTTGAAACAACCAGATTTGTATTAGAATCAAGTGAAATTATCATTCTTCACTTCACTTTATTTGTGTCATACAGGCTTATTGTTGCAGAGCAGTTATTCCACAGAGAGGCTGATGTGGTTATTTATCTGTCTGATAGGACAGTTTTGCCCTTTAGACGCCATTGTTAAAAGGTGCGTGTTGTCATATTAGGGTCATTGCACAAGACTAAGAGTTGCAGCCACGCTTGCAACTCTAAGAGGCTGTAGGCATGGCATTGGGCTTGAGCTAAATGCTAACATCAGCATACTAACATGGTCAAAATGACAATGTTAACATGCTGATGTTTAGAAGTTATAGTTATAATGTTATGTTAGCGTTCTAACATAGCTAATTACCACTAAACACAACGGGAATGTCGTTCATTTTGCAGGTATTTGTCCATAAACCAGTGGGATTCATCCTCATCCATAGTTGTTGAGATATTTCAGTCTGAACCAAAGTGGTGGACAGAATGACATTGCCATCCGTGGAGTCACACTGCTGGCACGGCTAAAAAACAAATTACGACTCTCAAATTGCCTTAACTTATGTGTAGCACGTATGTATGAAAATGAGACCATTGCCAATAAATTTAAACCAGTGCAGGCAGAGAAAATATCAAAATTATAGATCAATAATTCTTTAACCTTTCCCTTTAAAAAGGAACCATTGGTATAAATGTTGCCCCATTAGGCAGTCCCATCAATATATCTACATTACCTAAACATTACACTCATGCATCTTACCCCCCGCAGGGCTTGTGCCTCTGGAGGTTTCAGCCACCTCTCTCAGTCAGACAGACAGTCAGACAGAAAACTCCAGAGCAAAGACTGGGATTCCTCAGGGCAACAGATCTGAGTAGTGGGAGCAATTTATTTAAAGAAAAAAAATAGGCCTGTCATCAATGTTGCTGTCTGCTCAGAATCTACTGGCTCATCACTTTCAGCAGCTCCATGCGTTTTAACCAAGATGGTCTGGTGCTGCCTATTTGTAGGACCAGGGGTGTACTTCCTCCAACCTGAGGCCATTAAACACTCATCTGGCATGAAATACTGAACAGCCTCAAAATAGTCCCTTTAAATAACAAGTCAACTGAACTTTGGTTAATTTTGCATTTATTTACAGCTTTTCATTTCAAGGTGTGAACTGGAATCTATGAAATGCTCCGGTGATTTGTTGCAAAGTGACAAAAGGTTCCGTGGCTTTTTAACCAAAACAGAGACTAGACAGCTTTATCTGCCGGAGATGAGAGAAAGCAGGGAGACAAATGAACCAAGAGACAGTCCATTTATTGGTGTTAGTATTCAAGGTGCAACAGCAACACAGGTTTCCTCCAGCCCTGTGGAGAGACCCCCATATTTCAGCCTTGCATCGAGGAGGGCCATTGATTCCTGTGATGGCCCCCCGGGAGCTGCTGGCCTGATAGATACAGGAGCAGCCAACCATCACTCTTCCAGCCTTCTTTATCCTCCTGGGGTCCAGGACAGGCCTATTCATCCTGGCCCCATCTCAGAGCCATATTCTTTTTTCTGTCAGACCCAGGAGATGAATATGCCCATTTGTTTTGCCATTGTGGAGATTGTAGGGTCCTGAGCTGCCACTGCTTTTAAGCCATTCTTGAGAGCCCCTCAGGCATGGGGAGCACACAAGTGCACACTTTTTGACAAAGAATGAGGGAGAAAACACTCTGCAGAAGCAATGGCAGAGGGAGCACTCTGCAAATGAGCAAGTGGGGCTTGGGAACCCGCAAACACAGCCAGACAGGAAGTGCACATCAGGGAGAGAAAGTGCTCATCATGATGGTTCATTTTGACTTGAAAAGCACCAGACAAGAGGACACTGCCATTTTTGAACATAGTCCCTTCTCTCATGTTCCAGTGAAGCTGCAGTTCAGACTGCAGTATCACTTTAGCTCAGTTTCACCGCGGGCCAGTCAAGCCCCTGGCCACTCATAAACAAGTTATGCTGAAATTAACTGTGGTGAAGCGATAATGTAGTCATTATGCTGTACTCAAACTGAACTGAACGCCTCTACCCCTCTCATCAAATTTGAAAAGTCATTACAAAAAGAGCCAGGATGTTTAGGGAGGATATGGCAGAAGGGCCGAAAAATAAAATTCAGTGATTTGCATATTTACAGAGTGAGGGTTGTCTAGTGAAATCAGCATGTACACTACCTTTCGCCCTTTCTGTTTCTCTCCCCTATTTCCTGTCTCTATTTCTGTAGACTTTCAAATAAAGCAGAAATGCCATAAAAAAGTCACTTTTAATGAAAATAGAGATTGGCTTGAATGTCAAGTGCAGTAGATGAGGCTCCTTTCATTGCTGCTGAATCAGGCTTGAGCAGTCAAGGAAAGACATAACGTTGGAAAGTCATTTCTTTTCAGCGCAGCGTGGAGGGAGATAGCAGCATGCCATTACCAGGCACAAGGAACGCTCTGGACAGTTATTCCTCGGGGCAGCCGGGGGGGGGGGGATAACATACACACACACTTTTCAATCTCTCTTGACACGCACGTACACACACATTGCCCATTTGTTGCTGTGTAAAGCACTTTCTGACAGCATGACGGCGTCAAAATAAAGTAAAGGGATGAATGAAAATGTATTTGACTTTAAACAAAAATGAGCGTTGGACTGGGAAGTGAAGTGCAGAGGAGAAACGGGGAGAAAGGAAGACAAAAAGACAAAAAGAGAGCCTTGGTAATGTTGCAGCAAGCAGCAAACAAAATCTTCATCTCTGTTCCCAGGATCAGGAATTGAACGCAATATTGAAAACATCTCAGCTGATGGAGGAGAGTAATTTCACTCATCCTTCCAAACTATCAATAATTTACTCTTGTGTGCAAAGAGTCACATGCATGGGGAGAAAGCATGCATATATGCACGCACATGCATACAGTTTCTCTTCTGCTGCATAGGTTTCAGTCATCTCCATGTTGTTTCAAAAGGATTCCCTGACAATATGAACAATCCTAATTTTAAAAAAACGTAATAATATTCCCTTTTAGAATAAACATGCATGCACACAACACATATGGTACACACTCACAACCATCCTTTGGCCACTGCGCAGGGGGCCCATTAGTCTGTGATGATATTTAAAGGTGTCAAAGTGATAAAGTAGAGCAGTGGGAGACCTCTAGTCACTTCTCAGGACTGTTAAAGGCCATTGTTATTCAGCTAATGTCAGAAAACTGAACTTTTGGCCCTGTTAAGTAGGCTATAAAGCACATGGTAGTGACATCAACATGAAATCACACTCTGTTCACTCAGCTGTGTGCTTACTGCTCGAGAGAACTACTGGTACAGCTTGTTTGGTTGTTTGAAGTCACTGAAATGCCTCGCATGGACAGTAATGTGTTGCAGCACAGCTCCTGTGGATTAAATGCAAGACTCAAAGATGGTCATTTCTGCTGCCAGCCATCCAGAAATCCAAAAACAGCATTTCAGCATGATGTAGTCAAATGCTACAGAGGGGGAACACGTTTCACTGATACACCAAAGCAGAATGTCTCTTTTTTTCCCTCAATAGTTCATTCCTCTTGCTGATTTTATAAAATGGTTAGGGATCAGTGGATGTGAGCAGGGAGCGGCCTGTTGGGCTGAAAAACAAACTTGAGTTACAGAAACTCATAGATTTGCTGTCAAGGCTGTTGCTGTTCTGAATGTGTGAGGAGACACTATTTGCTGTGTGTTCAGCTTACTGTATCTCTCAGCCCTTACTGGAAGCTTTACATGAATTTAACAGAAACTAGCTCACTCCTTCGCACCGCAATGTCTTATACTTGGATAGAGGACAGTAAGTGGGACAAACATAGCAGGGATCATAGTTTAAAACGACCACAAAAAATCTTGATTGTCACTTCTTTTGGCTGTTTTTCCAACAGGTTTTTCATGTTACGTGGACAGACATTTATTTGTAAAGGGTAGATTGGCTGAGCAAACATGTAGGTGTATTTATCAATTATACAAGGAGAAGACAATATTATCCAAAATTGATCCCTGCTGCACATGCTTTGTAACCAGCAGGAATCTTAATTAAGCCCTTAACACAGGTAAATCATATTGGGAGAATAGTAACGTCATCCAATGAAGATAAATAAAGGATTGGACACAATGTTAAAGCAATATGTTTTAGCTTTGTCCTTATTAAACTTTCTATTTGACAGCCCCACTAGATTTCTAGCAGTCAATGGTTTAATACAGTGTAAAATGTGTTATTTTGCATCACAGCCATCTGACCTAATTGTCACACCAATGCCATTGCAGAGAGTTAAACATCTATTAACAACCAGACCTCTGGAAAAATCTACACCTGTGGTGAGTGAGCCTGTAACTGTAGCTGTGTGACTTTTCTGCTTGTTTAAGTAGCCTGTAATTTAAGCATGTTTGTGTCTGTGTGTGTGTGAGTAACTTGAATTTTTTTACTCATTACTTTTTTTGTTTTTTGTTTTTTATTTAGCTTGTTATTTGGTTATCTGTTTCTATTTGGTGATTAGTAAAGCAACAGTCTTCACACGGTCTCACGGAGGATCAAAATTCATACCCTGGCTCATACATTGTGCAGCATTATATGCACAGAACATTTTTGGAGCAATCGGCCCTTTAGATATAGATGTTTTTTGTACTTGGCAGCACTAGAGAAATGGTCTGTGTTTAGCAAAAACATCACTTGTAACATTAATTGTTTGAGGGCCATGAATATTCAGATTTCATGCCAATTCGGCCGGAAGCTTTCTGGACCAGAGGTTTACGTGGACGACCATCCACCTTGTTGCAAAACCAGTAACAATATCAAGTTATTTCAGTGCAACACATGGTTATAAAAACATGGTGGTGTACTCAAAGCTATTTTACCAGACCACTGATTAGTAAGCAAATGTTACAGCCAGCGTGGTACACAGTGAAGCCTGACAGGCCACAAGGCCATGAAGTCTGAAGGTGTTGTTTGGTCCTCTGGGTTAATTAGACTGCTGTGAACCCCACAGATGAAGCAGCTCCCTTGAAAAATGGCCCTGTCTCCGCTGATTAGCAGTTGCACACACACACACACACACACACACACACACACACACGAAGACACATCATGAGCATTTCAGCAACATGCACACACACAAGAAGCAATTAAACAAGGGTGATGGTGGCCATGAGAGGATCGATGCATCAATAGACCCAGAGGGGAGAGGAGTTATAGATAACATATGATAGCATGCATGCAACCCGATGGCAGAAAGATAATTATGTTTGCACATTGCAGCCCTGAACACACTCAGCCAGGATGTTGGGACGCTCAGTAATTTGATCTCAAGTTATGGCAGGAAGCATTTGACAGATGGGAATGTGAAGGAGGAGTTCAGTGTTGCAAAAATGTTACTAACTTTCAGTTTTAATGCAAATTTGGGAAAGTTTCAAAAGCTGGTTAAATGTGAATTAGCTATTTTGCAAGTACAATAAGATCTCACATTGACACCAGTTTTAGAAACCACTCTATACTGAGAAAGGGAACATATTGTGATAGCGGCTGTGGACACAAATCACTAGTCAAGTCATGTCTTGTTCTGTGCACTTTTAACTTTTATACAGGTGACCTTTTTCTGGGATTCTTTGATAACTCAATGCATCTGACTAATTTTAATATACTGTTACGATGACTGTACAGCAGCGTAAAAGCTAATTATACAAACCAATTACATGTTAAGATTTCAAGCATCTAAAACTTTGCTATGAACAAGGTTCAAATGAGTGTGACCTCGCTTTCTCACACTTTTTCTTTCTTTCATTGATGCCTGGAAAAATTCCCACTGTGTGTTTGTGTGTGTGTGTGTGTGTGTGTGCAGACTGAAATCAACTTTTTCAGAATCACTTTCAAACTCCGGCAGCTTCATGAGGGACTGAGTGTAATGGCAGATGCAGAATTTTCACCTTTTTGTTTCCTTGCCAAAATCTCAACCTGTCAATTACCGGCTGGCTTCTCAGTGAAGAAAAGAAAAGAAATAAGCCGGTGCCACTTCATCTCCATCACAGCGGGCAGCGGCTAAATTGAGATAAAACACACTGAAGGGAAAGTGTATGCAAAATCATGGCAGTCCATTTTTTTTTTTCTTCAGAGCCAGGCAAAGATGTCTGATTGCAGATGTGCTCAAATGGCCTGTCAAAGGCTTCATTGTCTGGGTTTTAGCCATTAATGACATCGCTGTGAATATGAAGAGCTATAAATAAAAGTGCTCTATCACTGTAGAATAGTTGTGCATCTCAACCCAGTGAAACTTTCTGAAAATTACTTGCTTTACTACAAGAAGTCATACGCTGTAGGAGACAGACACTATTGTTAGTCTGAAAGTGAAGTGATTTCAAACATTAAGGCTGTAATATGTGAGTTTTATAGAATGTATTTCTCAATATTAATCGTGCATCCATGTGTGTTTATGCCTAAATGCACTCACCAGCCTATAATTAGCTTTTCACTGATTTGCGGATAAACCATACAGTATATGTTAGTAATGGCAATGGTCAGCTGATTGTAGCTTTTAAAATGAGGCCACAAAGCAGAGATATGAAGCACCGTCAACAACAAGACATAGTCAGCAGATACTGACAAGAAGCCGCTATCTACTTGTTTATGAGTTAGTAAACCACCAATGGTATAAATTTACAAATTCTATACATTTCATTTCTGATTTTCTGAAATACTGCCAGGATCAGACCGAATGATAACCCAACCCGATAGACCGGGCGTCAGGAACAAAAATGAGTACTTGTTTTATCTTGCGTAGTTTGTCAAAGATGTACAACGACCAATGCAACGTCTGGAACGCATCAGAACATCCCGACAAAAAGACCAGCATGTCAGAATTTTTGTCGCCCTCCCTCGCCTAGTTTGACAACAACGTGTTTCATGATGTTGACCCTCAGGAGCACAGGACGCTCTTCCAAGCTTAAACGGTGAAGCGGAAGAGGAATGATGTTTTTCTTTTTCATGTCAGTGAACCTGTAGCCATTTGACTTTCACCCTGGGGTCGGGAGCATTATGCAAAATGAATCGCACCTGAAGGCACCACATCTACCTCCGCACACTATATGTGTATGCTGCACGCCCACACACTCAAATTGTGATAAACAGCAAACCACAATTGGTTGGGGTCCAGCATAAAGTCTGCCAGGTCCCTCGGCAAGTCACAGCAAGACTTCAAGAGTCTATGATTGCCTCATTAGACACAGTGACCATACTGAAATACGAAAATATCGTGCACTCTGATCACACATTGCCATGAGTATGACTGATTATTATACATTGAAAGGTGCATTGGGTTTATGACAGACCAAACCATGTGTATGGTTAAAAAGACATTCAGGTATTTATGATCCTTTTTTGTCCTCTTATCAGTGACCTTACTGAAAGAACTGACTGTATCTCCTCTCATAAGTATTATAAGTCTGAGACTCTTAATTAGCTTTTTACACAAACATTAAATCACCATGATTAATACCATAATGTTAATCGTGCTTTGTCAGTTGCTCCTTTGGCCTACAAACAAGCTTCCACAGATGAAATAAGATCTCTAGCATTGTTGGTGGTTTGCTTTTTTTGTCACTTTTATTGATCAACAACCCTATCAACACCCCGCCGTTAAAATGATGGTCATTACGGGGCAATGAAAACCTTATCTATTTTCACTTTAATTAAGCCTGCCATTGAACTGCCACCTGTTTCATCTTGACTGATCTCTGCTGCTTCTCCCTGGGCTGACCGCCGCCAGAGGTCTTCACAGTCTGATTGATTATCGTTAATGGCCCAGCAACACACAGAAAACTTCACATCCACAGTCTGACATAATTGCTTTGCTTTGACAGGACTGGCAGCCATGAAAGCCATCTGTGAAGCCCCTATAAATTTAATGACAAATCACGGGAATATATAAACAGAATATATTGTTTCTCACAAACCCAACCTGTCAGACTTAATGGCTTTGCATATTTGCTTTGAACAAAAACCTTTGTCTATTGCTGCAAGCTTGATTAAGGCTGTCGTAGAAAAAGCAATGAAACGCTACATTTGCAGTAATCCAGGACAAAGACTGCCTGCCTAGTGCCATTAACCTACAGAACAATTACAATGAAAAAAAAACACTTTAATGCAAACTTCAGAGTAGACTCTCTAGAGTGGGTGAATACGGAGAGCTAATAATAATCAAGTCTCAGAGACATCCCTCCACCCGTTCTCCGTCTCGGTTCAGTGATGCCGCGAGTTTCCAAAATGACATTCCTGTTCCTGGTAAGTGGCCTCTGCTGTTTTCAGTATGACTGCTATGATGGCGCTTAAGTTCACTCTGGAGTATCGTTTCTGCGCTCTGCACTGATGACAAAATCATGTGTACAATTTAAATCCTATGTAATGGCTTTCAGGTGACAGCAGCAGCCGCACAGAAAATATGTGATGTTGTAGCTAATAACTCCTCTAAACTTTATTAAAAACACACCCCAAAGTCCATCAGTAACCACCAATACAGCATGTGAAACCTCAAAATCTCTCATCTTTAACAGAGTATTTTTTGGGCTGGTGCAGCGACCACCTCAAAGAAGTCACTGAGACCGACTGCAGCTTCAGATTTAAACCGACACATGTGATTGGTGTCTTCTCATCCACCTCTCAGCAAGAAAGTAAATTAGCATATTTCCCCAAAAGTCGACATATTCTTTTAAACATCGTGAAAAGTGGGGCGACTAATTCTATCAATTCAACTTACTGTTGGATGGATTAATTATATGGAATCATGTCCGAGTGCTAGAGGTGGGTGGATCAATACCCAAAATATCAATACAACTGATGCTAATTCCTGCTTTGAGTATCAATACCAGCATCAATAGGAGCAGTATTGAAAAAACTGATGCCTCTCAGGTACAAAAACACTCTTCTTGTCTTATCTGCTGTTGTGTCGATGTGCGCAGAGAAGTATCAATATTGGTGATTATAGCCTTGGTATTACTTGGTAATATTTGTGGTATTTTCCACCCCTACTGAATCCTACAAATACAGGACCTGCAGTGGAGGAAAGACAGAAAGACCTCCGTGCAAAGGGTTTTCTGTCTCATGTCTAACTTAAACCTTTACAGCAACTTACCTCCTTCAAAGACCCACTAAGTAAGGATTTGTCAAATCTCACAACCGCTGTGTAAACTTAATAAAAGCTCATCTATACACATGACGAAAAGCCAAACTCAAGGCCAGTGTCTGAATTGCTTTCTGACTCACAGGAATGAAATCAACAATCCTTTGACAGCTGTGAGGGGAAATATGATGAGAGATCCTTGAAATGCACTAGAGATAATATTTTATCATCTGGAAGAGCTAATATGGTAATACCTCATTAGAAGAGTTTGGGTATTGAATGCTGAAATAAAAGAAGTTTGTGCCTTATTGAGGCCCCTTTTTTTCTCCACAGCAGTTCCACCAAATTCAATAAACATATAAAGACATTCTTCAGAATACTTTACTTGGCAATTTAGGAGAATATTCCTCCAAGGCATAAACACGTACTGCCTCCTACACAACTGCAATTTCTTCAGAAAGGTCAGAGCACAGGGTTGCCTACAGTGCATTGCCCCTGGAGCAGCTTGAGGTTAAGTGCTTGGGGTCAATGGCACTTAAGCGATGTTGGCTGGAAGTGAAGGTGTAAAACCCTGCGGCGAAGCAACCAGCAGGTAAACATCATCATCATGTTCTTGCAGTGAACATCAACCCTTCTGGGTCTGCTGGGTTTTTTGTTCCAAAGAGCTTTCCAGCAAAAAATTACATTTAAGCCATTTCAAGTCTTGAGGAAAAGTTATAAGTCATATCAAGTTTTAGAGATTCATTTTAAACAAATCGATGGTGAAACAGCTGCAAATATCCAGTTATTAGAGTTCCCCCATGCATTCTCGCTCATTGCTCTTTTCATTTTTTACACTGTAATTCAAAGAGCGAGTTCACCGTGACTCAGAGTGATATATGTGTGTGTGTGTGTGTGTGTGTGTGTGTGTGTGTGTGTGTGTGTGCGCGCGCAGCCGGAGACAAAGCAAAGCATACCTATGTAGGAGTAAGAGCGCCAATTATTTAAACAGCTCTCCGGAGCCCTTTCCGAACCACAAGACGTAATGTAAGTGCATTTCCACCAGATGCAATTCAGGCAAGTTATCGGATAATGTCAAAGATTATGAATAGCTCTTTCTGCTATTTTCCACCTTCAGTAGGCACACTCTGCCTGGGAACCAGACTACACAGCACAGCACAGTTATATTGTGTATTTATCCTATATCAGGCACCTAAAACATTTGTTCTGCTGCACTTATACATTTTAGTTTGGGAAGAATAAATAAGGACAGTTGATTTTAATACAGCATCTCCTTCTTCTGTTGTTTTTTAGGGGTTGTTGGGGGTTTATACTGAATACTGTTAATGTCATATCAGCTCATTAAACAAGGGAAATGCTCTCTAAACTACAAGGGCAACTTACTGCAAGTGATTTACTAGCCTAAATGGCAACGTTTATCAAATCACCGCTCCCATCTTCTGTAAAATGTCTCATCCCCTGCTTGCAATTTATTCACCTGCCCTGCGCTTCATATTCGACTCCCTCTGGCGTGTCTCCCTGCCTCTCCTAACAAGCAGCATTTCTTCTCGACTTTGAAAGCAGCCTTTCTTTGAGGCAGAGGAATGAGTGTGACAAGGGAGGTGGCTTTGAAATGAGGCTTTAAAAATGAGGCTTTAAAAATGAGGCGGCGGGAGGTGGGCACGGGCTTGTGGTTCCCAAATGGTATCAGTAACAATGAAACAGACCTTCTCATTAGGATGTCTATACAATCTTTCTCTAGCGGTGACCCGTGGGGCTTGGGAGCAGGACTGGAGGGCGCAGTTCTGGTGGGCATGAGGGAAATTGACAGTCTCATTATAGCAAAACATTCAGGCTGTGCTTAAAAGGAAATGACAGGTCTATTTACCATCAGTGCCACAGGAAAAGGCCTTGAAACCATGCGCACACACACACACAGTCCGCACACACATATACAAACAAGTATATGTGCATGCATCTACACAAGCACGCAACCTTTTGCCACACGCATGAGATGTTGCAAGGTGTAACACTCTAATAGGATTACTTCATTTGTCTAGAGCATGTGTCAATTGCGGTAAAAAGTTGGATGGATCCCCCCCTTTATTCACCATTGATTCTCTCCGAGGTAATTCCCCAGACGAATCGCTGTGGCAGTCTGCTTTCCACGAATCCTGTCATGCCTCGCAGGGTTTTAAAAGAGCAGCACGCAGCCTTGAAATGTTTTCTCAGTTAATGGTTCAAGGAATAGATGCGTGATGAATTTGTCACGGGGAGACAAGATGATGAGAATAGACGTAATGAGGGTGACTTCTTCTTATGTATAATGAGGTGGTGGGAGCCAAGAGTAAACTATAGGTTGTTTGTTGTTGTTTACAGTAAGGTGGATGCAAGACCTTGGGAAATATTAATTAAGAGCAACGTGGAGCACAGAGCTTTCTCAGAATAAGTAGTCCCACAGAGCCAAACTCCTAACTACTTTGAAAAGAAACTTTACTCTAACTCTTTACACAAATAATGGAATGAGCAGTGAAACTATTGCTTTATAATATGATACTGTTAATAATGTTATTATGCAACTGCATCCAGGATTGTCCCTCATATTCCAATACACACTGTTTGGTATCTGATCCCTGCAAATTACAGTTTATTTTTGGCATCTTGTAACCTACACTGTGGTAAATATTATATTTCACTATATTATCATGGACAGTTGCACAATTAAGTTTTATAGCAATACTTTACTTTAAATCCCCTTATTTAGCATTTATAAGCAGTATATAAACATTTAATAAATGGTTTATAACAAGCTAATGTAGTTGTGTGCAGATATAAGAGTTGTGGGAACACATACGTGGAGGCTGGCGTATAAATAATTAATGAATGAGAAAATAGTAAAATGTAGTTGTAATGTAAAATATGGCTTCATAGGAGCAATTATAATTGTTGACAAATACTGTACATTAATAAACACTCTTATAGTTGTTTACAACTACATTAAATTGTGTTATAAACCATTTATTAAATGTGTTTATACTAAATGCTAAATAGGGGAACTTAAAGTGTTACCAGTTGTATTATTATTACTCCAGTAGTTATTATTTCATTATCATTTACAGTACTTAAACTATTATTAATATTTATGTGTAACATTTAAGCTGTTTATTCATGTCCCCTTGTCTCAGTAACTTTAATTCCTACAACAATAAGATAGATCCTGATGTGAACTCTGAGAGGGAGAAATTGGTTGTTTTACTGTGTTGCCCTGTTGGTGTTGATTAAAGAAGATTATTCAAAGAGAAACTGTAGCCGGCTTATTACCCACAGCGTACAGTGACTGGAGAACACCACCCCATCACGAAAACAGGGTAACACAGCTTCACTACCAATTTGAAGCACCGAAATGTAAGTTAAAGCTTCCTGAAGCAGCACACTGATGTAGAGAAACCATAATATCATATTTCCACAACAAAGGAAAATTGAGTCCCAGAAGCCCCAAACAGCAGCTCGTGCTGACCTACTGACCCCCCTCTCCAGTTAATGAACTTTATGTTTCATGGAGGAGGACCGCCTCCAAGGACCTCATACCCATAAATAATTCATAATTTAACAGTAAGACCTGTTGTGTTTGCTCTTTGTTGCCAGCACAGTGGCAACTAGTAGCACACTAACAAGTGAAACTCTGGCTGAATGAACACTTTAATACTCCCAACGAACCCAGAGGCTCAAAGTGTTTGGCTGAGTCAGCCTCACACACACACACACACCTACCTTTCCTGAGAGAGCAGACTAATGACGGGCAACTAAAGCAATATCCACTAACTTCTCTCAGCTAGATGAGCATCTCCAGCATCGAGGGTCCACTGAGGTGTCTCCGAAAGTCACCATTAACAAACCTTAGAGAGTGTTCAACAAACACAACAAGAGAACCTTTGAACATGAAAGCATCAATCATCTGGGTATCAAAATTTTCTTCTCCAGATGTTCACAGCCAGGCCATTTCTAACTCACTCTGGCTCTTAAAGTAGAACTTTAAAGTAAGGGCCAACCCCCCCCCCCCTAACCTGCCTAAACTGCTTTCAGAGTTGTTTACTTTTCTTCCAATCCAGAGTCATTTCGTGAAGTGTGGCTGTTCACTACCACTGCCAAGAAACAACTCAGTAAGGTTTGAAGGAGAAATGGAGAATAATGCACTAGAGGATGAAGGAGATTGTCCTCCTAAGAAGATGTTTCAGTTGTTTCAGCAATTAATTAATTAATTATGACAGGAGCAGAGGAAGAAGTAAGGTGAGGAGTATTATAGAGTGACAATGTCCACGTAGGGAGGAGAACGGATCGGCCAAAACACTGGACTTTAACCTGCGAGGCCAACAGTCAATATTTTTAGGTTTTTAAGCATGACCGCAATTCATCTAACCTTAACCAAGTGTTTATTACTGTAACCATGACGACGAAGGCCATCCATCTTGGAATAATATGTGAACAAGTCGGAATAATGGGAGGTTCTCCTGAAGATCACCTTTGATGGATAAAAAGTTAATTCTTTGTGTTTCAGAGTTAGCCAAAACCACCTTAAAGACCACCTTAAAATTACATCACAGTCTTGGCAGGAAGATTATTGCATGGCGGAATATCAGCAGACAGACGAAGCTTCCAGATTTACGAATAGACAAGAGAGTTGATTGAAAGATTATTTTTCAAATTTCCTGGTGCTTTCCTGCTACCTGGAAAACGTTGGTAATGCAAACTTGTGCCACACTTTGCCTCTGCACTGGTCTCTGCTCTGTGCCTTGAGGTGAGATCAGCTCATGCTGCCTGCTGGTCGACAGCCGGTCTTCACTGCTGCACGTCTCTCAGCTCTCTTTAGGTTGTTTCCAGGTCCTCTCCACCCAACACTCCTCATTATTGCTCGTCCCTGATGGATATTGATCGCTCTCAGTGCGCTTTGTCTGTCAGTCTGTCATCTGAATCCTTGCACCACCTCAACCCTATGAAATATTAACACCGACTAGCACAGGCCAATCTCATGGATCAATGCCCCTCGGTGAGGGAGGTGCTCAAAACTTTTGAGGAGAGAAGATCTGGATTTTGGCATCCTTCAAATCCAAGTAAAGCCCCTGTTAGTCTTAAAGGTAAAAACAAAATCCTCATTCAGTCATTGCTACCCAGCTGCATACTGAATATTTCCTTCATGTGCTTGATTGTGGGTGTTCAAGGAGAAGAATAAAAGTGAAGTGTTTAATCAACCAAGCCACTGAAGAATGAAGGAGGAAAGGCTCATCAGTGAAAAAACAATACTGAAATATTCGGTTCGGGAGACAGAGCAGACTTTCACCTTCAGCTTCCCAAAAGGCTTCTTATGATTATTTTACAAATCTTTGTCTGGAAACAGGAACTTCCACAAAAAAATGAACTCATGAGCAATATGTCTCCGGCGACGGTAACAATGCAAAGATTAGGAGGATGTTTTTGGACTGAGGCAGCAAATTAGCAGATTCACTACAAAGCAACAGCAGTTTGCCTGAAGGCTTACAAGGAAAAGAAGATAAAGAAAGGATTACACAGGAGGTGAATTAAGCAAATGGTTGACTCCTCTCTCAGTCTATATGATTTGCAGGGGAAACAGAGAGTGATGGAGCTGTAAAGAGAAAAAAAAAACGAGGAGGAAGCAGATTGAAATGGAAAAAGAGAGACAGATACATAGAGAGAGATGGGGTTCATATAATTGAAGGAGTGTCATGCCATAATAGATCAGCCTGATGGTTTGCAGGAAACTTCTTCACTGATGGATGGCTTGATGTCTACATCTTAATGGGCTCTATTGATAGAGGAGGCAAAGAAGCAGAGATCTATAAAATCTATACTTATCTGGAGTGTGTAAACACCTCCTCCATCTTCTCTTTTTTGGAATTAGGGGGAATGCCATGTGGGGAAAATAGCTCAGATTTATCTGGATCGCAGTCTTTGATTCATCATCCTCTTCAGTTGTTTTTGTTGTTGTTGTTGCTGAGCTACTCCCTAAGGCTCCCTCTCTTCATTTCTCTTATTCTGGCACAACGGTATGACATTGCTGATATCACAGCTTCTACTTTCTAATTGCTATTCGGCTGACTACGCCAAATCGGTACACACTTTCCTCCTCCCTTATCTTTCTTTTATTTCTTCTTTCCCACTATTATCTCTCTCTCTCGTCTACCATCCTAATCACTGGTCAAGTTTCCATCCAACTGTAACACAAATGTTAACTGAATTTCCAGAAAATCAGTAAAAGAAAATGCAAATTAATGCGCGTTTCCCATCCAATACCTTAACTCGAATATTAGCAGTTGGTTCATCGAGATAAACAGCTGGTGACGCTAATTCTCAGTCACACAGAATAACAAACATATGGGCAGGTCCTGTGGCTTGTTGGGCTGCTCTATATATATAATATGCAGGATAAATCTGTCTACTACCTCGACAAAAGCAACTGAACAACTGTACTGAGCTGTAACACACACAGACACACACACACACACACACACACACACACACACACACACACAGTTAGATAACATTATTTTAAGTATTTGATTTTGTGTCAGAAGTCTGAGATCTGGTTAAAGTTACATTTTTGTGTCCAGACTTTCAGGGAAACTTTGCAATCGTCAGTCAGCTGGTTGGACCCATCTTATAGCCCATCAGCTGACTCCCATCACCAAACACACTGCCACTCCACTGATCATTCATATTAATGCTGCTGTTGAAGCACATTGCCGTAAACCCCACCACAAACTTTTCCTGTAATAAGATCCAGTGCAAGCCATTACAGAACTATGTTTGGTTGTGCGAAATCCCCGAAGACCCCCTTCTCACCAAATATATTGTCTAAAATCTTTAAACTTCTTCATCTCTAACTCTCAACAGCTGCAATAAAATACACACATGCAGTATAACCCCACTACGTCCCTGCTCTGCTGACTCACTTTGGTGGTCACGATGCAGAGTGAAGCAGGAAGCCGATGTGCGGCGGCTTCAAGAGAGACTGACAGGACGAGATAAAGGAGAGGAGAGGAGAAGTGCTCTGTTTGCATGACTAACAAAATAATCTCACTGCCAAACTGTTAACAGTACATCAAGAATGTTGACTGACAATACGTAGAGTACTATGGCAAAGACAATTAACTGGGCTGCTATTTAGGCACAGCAAAGCTGATTTAAGTGACAGCAACAAGCAAATGATCCCAATTCAAACTGTGTACAGTTTTCTCACAGATCTTCACGTTTGAGATGTTCTTATTCAGACAGTTTAGTGTGTGTACAGAGGATTTCAGGAGTCCTTAGCCTCACTCACAAGCTTTTTCAAAGCCGTGACTTTTTCTTTTTCTCTTTAGTAAAATTGGAAAATTGTTAAAAGACAACTCTCTGTTCTGTATCTTTCTGCGGAGCCAGTTCTTTTAGAGGCTGTATGCTTTCTTTTTGTATTAATTTGTTTTGTTAAAAAGGACTGAGTTTGCCAGTTTAGGTAAATACATGACATTCATCATTACAAACTTTGAAATGCTTTGAGCTACTCATGAAGTAACCTTTGGCAAGCTACTAAAAACCATTTTGCAGCACAGGAAAAACTTTAAAATCATATTTCATTACTCATTTTATTAAGTTTAGCATAAAAAAAACATGGTCACATTTGAATTGCACATTAACTAAACATTAATGCAAAGTTATCTTTTCCCATGCTTCTGCAAGCACACTATGATGCTCATATGACTGTAGACTCTCTCCAGGAGATAGATTACTGAAATTTCCCTTATCCTGCCTGGTCGAACTCTGACTCCACATCAATCACTACGTCAGACAGACGGGCGTGTTACCTCAGGATAACACTGGAGGGTTGTGTACTGATGTTGCTGGAGGCTCACTGAGGTATTGTCATCAGCTTGGAGGATTTCCTAAAAGCTGCAACTAGAAGCCACATGTCGATACAGGAATAAGCTAAGCGAGGAATAACTTTCTCTCCGATGTCAGATTTAACTGTACGGAGACTACATAGATTTTAAGCATTTAGCTAAATGCTGTGTTGCAGGTTATTGCTGTGGGTTTTTGTGACTAATATGTTTGATGTCTTTTAGGATTATGAAAATGAGGTGACTTCTTTCATAGCAGGAACCAGGAGCACACTAAACCATATTCCAGGCACACAAGTAAAGGTGTGTATAAATTATTTCAAATCACAGAGAGAATCTGCATAATATGGAGATATGGTCCAGACACACGTATTGCAGTAGGAGGGAGTGTTTCAACCATTCTTACTACAAAGCAAAGCTAAGGCAATAAAAACAAAGTAAAGAATGAACCCTGTTCCCTCTCTTTTATGCTGTGGATCATTTTTAAATCAGGTAAATAACAAATGCGCGAAAGCTGAAAGATACGGACAGTTTGCTCATCCAAATCAGGTCTAGACGTATCAAGAGACCAACAAGTCCTCCGAATTAAACAACAAAATACCTTGCTTGGGTTAAATTAAGTACTTTGTTAAAGTCTGTGTAAAGGAAATTCAGAGATTTGTTTCCAAGCACATTACACATGTTAGAAAATGTGTTCAAGATTTTTTCGGTGGGCCTGAAATCATGGCTCGATGACGCACTGGAGCCACACTGAGCATGACCCCTCTAACATAGCTCTGTGCTACTGAGTTAGCTCCAGGTTAGCTCGCTGAACGAGAGTCTGTCGCTGAGCAGCGGCTCTCACTCGCTCTTCGGCTCAGTGCTACAGTAAAGTTATCTACCAGCACCTTCAGCAGGCACGCGCCCAGCGTTTCAGAGCAGAGAATACTGCTTATTTTTTTAATCATTCAGATTTTTCTGTGATGTGATAAACTCAGAACACATATTTATTATTGCTTTACGTAGACTTTAAGGTTAGGGGAGCTTTTTCTATTTGACCACAACAGAGTGTAAATTAAAAGAGTGTCTACACTACTCAAGCTCTTGACAAAGACATATTGATATATTTTAAGCTTGGCTTTTACAAATGAAAGAATATTTTTGTACATAAATTGTTGCATTTAATTCTAGGAAACTGATGCTTTTCTTGTCTTGTGGATTTTTTAAAGAAAATCGTTTTTTATTACAAAGCATCCCTATCCTGAAAGAATCCATTTTTTTGTGCACTGTCACATCACTGCACTAATAGAATAATAGAATTACACTTAACTGTGGAAGCACACATCCACATGTGACAGCTCAGATTGGAAAATTGTTATCACAAATGGACTGTTAAGATAATCATGGAGGTAGAGCTGGCGGACAGCTAATAAATAGTCTCAGACAAGAAAATAAATTAGATGTGCACATTGTCAGGTGCGAATCCAGCTAAATGAAATGTAGACTGGAGGAGGGGGATTGGAAAAAACCCTATTAAATTAAGAATCGCATGCATAAAGCGATGTGTTTTCATCTTCCTTTGTGTCTCCTTCTCTTTCATATGCATGCCTAAAAACCGCTGTTCCTCTGTGTCAATCATAAAACCTCAGGTACGCCACACAGTTTCACCACAACTTGAGCTCCTTGCTAGAAGGTCAGCATCACAATTCAGCTTAGGGGAAACAAAGTAAAATGAAAGCCATTAAACATATTATAACCTTCTGGCGCTGAGCGAGAGAGGGTTGGCGTCAGTCTCTGCCAGTGTGTTTATCTACCAACGGAGCGTGTGGAGAGGGGAGTGTGGCAGCTGGTACAGTGGAGGCAGAGAAACAAATAGAAACAGCATGTATAAAAGCTTAACCTGCACCGCTGCACATGAGCTCAGATGCACAGCACTTTTGGAGAGAACAAAGCTTAGAGTCAGGCCAATATGGGCCTTCAATTAAAACTTTGATGACAGCCAGTTATAGTCTCTTAGACCACAACGGATTAATACGTACGTTTAATCGTACATATTTATATATATATTTTAATATCTCATACATACACACAACAGTCTGTAAAATCTGCAATTAAACCTGCCTCAATCAATCAATGAAAGCTGGTCACATTGCATTTGCTAACAAACAGTCTAAGTCAGCGGTCACCAACCTCAGAGACAAGATAAATCTAAGGGATTGTGAGATGATGAACAATAGGAAAATATAGTACACAGCAGTAAAAGAAGTAAAATATAGGAAAATAATTTGTGGCGCAATAAATTCTGTTTATTCTTTCTGACTTTTCTCTAATCTTTGCTTTCTTATCATAAAATAATGTATAGTTTTCTTGTCCTTTATTATGGCACACTACATGGTGCAAAACAAGTGACTGTCACGCCCGACATACAGTAGACATTGCAGACCACCCACGTCTTTTGGGTCTGGCCTGATCTATAATCTACACCACAAAGTTTCAGTGGCTGATAAGGCTGATGCCACTCAAAAGGTGCAGCCATATCAGCACTGGTACAGCCAGATTTTTCTTGTTCCATGCAACAATCCTGGAGTAGTAGGCTTTGACGTTCTGCTACACAAGCGAGACACTCTTAATACTTTATGACCAGTTTACCACAAACCAGCTTTTGGTTTATATCATATAAACCTCCTCCTTCATAATTGATTTTCAGCTGAGAGGTCGCAGTGACCTCAGCTGCTCAAGTGTATTTTGGCCAGTCAAACTTTAGTACCCTTAAATATTTACTATTACTATTTATTTATAGGCAAGTTTTGGTGAGTTTTATTTTGTTTCTATCGAGTTTGAAGTGTGTTTTACGAGCTGCGAGGTAAAATTAGTGTTTTTGACAACGGGGTTTGGTGGCTTTAAGTGAACGATATAATAACTTTCTGGTTGGGGGGGGGGTGTGGCCAACGTGCCGATTTGTTTTGGTCTGAGATGCTGGTGCTGGTGCTGAAGATGAAGACAGATGTAGATGCTATATTCACATATCCACATCCTGCACATGCGTGAATCATAAAGTGTAATGTCACTGCACCTCAGGTCACAGGTCACACTGTGTTAGCTGACAGCCAGCCAACCACACCCATCACCCCTCACTGCAGAGTTATGGCCACTTTACAGGCCTTCCCACTCACGTTCACTCTGCAAGTGTTTTGCTGCTGCTGCTGCTGCTGCTGCTGCTGCTGCTGGCAGGAACCTCCTCAACCTCAGCCTCCACCTGCTTTGATTCTGCTCTCTTTTTATGCACCCTGGGGGGTCTTTATTTCTAAACTGATTCCCATTGGGTGGGGATTACTTGCAATGCTCCCTGCTTGTTATTTTAAGAGGATATTCTGTTTTGCCGCAGCAGGGAGCATCCGTAAGAGCAGAACAATGCCATTACCATTTGGTGAGAGTGCTCCTCACAGAAATAAAGCTTGGGAGGAAATATGTTCATTCACAGATCTATCCCCTCTAACCCTCCATTCACTAGTTCCAAGCTAATCAGGCTATAACTCATTCACAAACCATCCTGGTACCCATGGGTATCGGACGTCTTTATCTCGATCGGTCAAACTTGAGATGAGGCTATAGAGTTGTTTTAACCCCAATAACTCCACATGCACTGAGCTGCAGAGTTTCCCTTGGCTCTGTTCCCAGTGGAGCTGAGACACAGTCTGGCCTACTTCTCACTTTACTGAAGTATTATTCTCTGCCAACACTGAGACAAAATTGTACAATAAGAGACACGCACAGTGGAGAGAGGGGGAGAGAGGGGACAGTGAAGTAAAAGTAAAACAGGCGAAAACAAGTCAGAGCAACCCTGTCTTCTAAAAAATCATGTTCATATCCAACTTTTTGGAAAAAACATAATATTTTTCAGCTTAAAACTGTTCACTGCCATCGGAAAATGTTCATCCGTTTCATTTACAGTATCCACTCCTGGCAACTTAACCATGATTAACATTTTAATTGTTTAGTTTAGATTATTTGACATTACGAAAAGGAGGACATCAAATCACACCCAGCTACAAAAATATAAAAAAAATATAAAGACAATAAAGTTTGATGTAGGCTAAAGATAGCAAAGAAGCATGAGTCCAGGTGACATCATGCTACCAACAAACCAAAACACTTAGTCATCAGAAAAATCAATTATTCTGAAAGAAATGATACTAAAAAATAAATACAAATTCTAACTGTGGTTGTTATGTTTAGGCGACTCAAAGCACTTGGTGGAAAAAGATCATGGTCTTCAATGAATACTGAACAACACTGACATGAACCATAAGATAGATCGGGGTCTTCTGGTTCAATATTTAACCAACCTGTGATCTTTCCCGAACCTTAACCAAGAGTTTTAGTAGCCTGAACCTAACAACACAAACCTCAACCTCCTCCCAACGACTTCTGTGAAGTACAAAGATGTTCCCAATGAACACACACACGTTCTATGTTTTAATGTATTCTGTCAATGTGTAGTAAAAGACACATTTCTACTACAGTGGATAATAAAGTCGTATTACAATTCCTTCAGAATATAGGCTATTTGGCAAAGCAAATTAGTGGCACTTGAACATATATTGTAAGTGATAAGGTTGGACAGATATAATGAAGAAGTACTGGTTCTCAAAATGTTTCGGCTATATGTGAGAAATGCACCCTTTTTAACTAACAAATAAGACTGCGGTTGAGATGATTGATCATTGATCTTGCAGAAAAAAGAAATCGAGCATATTTCCTGCAAAATCCATCCTGATGGTGCAAAATGTAAAATACAATGTGCATACAGGGGCAATGGTCTTTTAAATCAGTCTCTTTTGTGTCTGTGTTTTTAGTGTTTTATGATAATGACGGTGCTGAAAAATTAATGCTGTAATGATTTATGAATGGAATAAAATGCTGCATGTGGCCACTCTTGCAAATGGCTAACAACACTAAACGAAGAGTAACACTGCAGGAATCTGATCTGCTCTTGATAGATCGATATTGTTCTCTGGTGACTGTAATTCGTGTCGCCTTTAGTTTTGATTAATGTATGATGTATCCCCAGTGTCGTGTCAATAAAAAGGACCAACTGAAGTACACTGATGGAGACAGACGAAGAACCAGAAGAGTCTGTGGCTGCACTGGGAAACAAGTCTGTAAATACAACAAATCTCTCCGAAAACAAAAAGGGAAGAAATAAAAGCTGGATAGAGCATAAAAGACGGAACGCAAACAACAACTCTTCTAGGTTAAAACTGAAGAGAAGAAAGGCGTGCAGCTAAAGATTGATTGGGGCAGGCAGAATAAGAGACAGAGCCGAACGAGAGGAGACACTAATGGAAAAACGATGTGCGGTCCTACTTCCGTATCATCCATCAGTTAAGTGTGCGTCGTCTTTTCCCTTTCTTGTGTGTGTGTGTGTGTGTGTGTGTGTTATCTGTGTGTCCGTCCAAGTTCTCTAATGGACCCGGGGCTACATGGGGAGCGTGACTGACCAAAGTTCACATTCATTAGTCATAACCTGCCACTTGGCGCTGAAACCTCTGCTACCTCAGTTCCTGCTGTCCCCGAGCTCCCTCAGACATTCGAGTCGAGTAAAGCCCCATTAGATCTCGCCCACTTCACCCAACACACAATACTGAACTGGATCCATACAGCATTAGCTTCATGTTGTATCTGCAGCAACACACAGCCTCCTGCTGACATCCTTCACAAAGGATATCGTTACTTTGTCCAGGAGCTCTGAGTCATTCACCATAAAGCTGGTAACAGACTTGCAGGCTGCTGAAACCCAACACTAAACATCTGGATTCCAGCAGCATACACAGATTTGTTTTAAGTCTTGATAACACAGTGGACATAGCAACCTGTAGTGGGACTGGCAGATAGCATTAGCTAACATTTTGGCTGTCATGGGGAATATAAAGTCTGCTTCTGGAGGTTGTGTATTTTGCTGGTTGACAAAACTTTGAAGAAGACTTATTCACTAGTCTCTCTCTTCGTCATGATGGACGGGCTGATGAGAGATAGCAGCAGACAAGACCAAGACTTTCAACAGTGTGTCTAAGGCTGTATTCACACCAAATCAGTCCTCCTGTTTGTTTGAATGTGGGGTAGTACGTTTAGGCTGTGGGGGTGGGGACCGCAGGGGCAAAAAGTTGAAACTGAATCAATTTTTGGAGAAACAACCATTTTGCCGCTGCGGTGGCCAATCACCAAGCCGGCGATCAGACCGGAAGACGCCCACAGGAAGAAGAACATCGCTCACCGTGTAGCATTGTAGCATTCTGCCGTTTACAGAGCAACTGTGAAGATGGAAGAGAGACTGATCGATTGCCGCCATGATGACCTTTCCAGAGCTGTACAACCCTGCCATGAGCGGATACAAAGACATTAACCGCCATGCAGTCGCTTGGCGTCGTATCGCTCTTCAAGTTGGGATTTCTGGTTAGTATTTCTTCTAGTAGTGATTCTCCCACACTGCCACACAACCCTGCACTAATCACAGCAACGTCTGATTTGTGTGAATACAGCCATGTGTAACTATGTGTGTATGTTATTAAAAAAAAATCCACCAGATTTCCCACTAAATAAATCAAATTAAAAGTTGAAGCAGAAGAAAAAGAGGCTGAAAGAGGTTTTTATCTCTGTTTGTTTGGTTAGGATATTTATAATAATGCCTCAGAATGAATGCGGAGATGATTTATTGATGTTCAGATCCTGCATGTGACGCCTTTATTGTTTATTTGAAACATATTTAATATTTTGGTGCCTCTGTAGTCAGGACCATCCCATCCCAGCTGGAGGACGATAAGAGAGACTTGCTTTGAATGGACCGTGCTGCCTCATTATTTTGGCACTGTCTGCTTGATTGGCTGCTTCTAATGAACAAAACAGGTGTCACCACATTGGGCTGAAGCAGCTCTACAGTGTATTAGCACAATAATGGCTGCAGGTGTATTTATTCACTGCTGAGCTCGACCTTCTATCCAAATATTAACACCTTTCGGAATATATTCACTTCCACTTTGTAGAACTCTGTTTCTCTTTCTCAGACTCCCGTTCTTTTCATAATTGTGTCTGAATGTGTGTGTGTGTGTGTGTGTGTGAATGTGAATGTGTGTGCACATGTTCGAGCTTCTTTGTGTAGTTGTAGTCCTTTGATGTGCAGTCCTTTGTAATTTCTGCCAAAATTTGACAAGCGAGAGGAGGTTGCGCCACGTCTGATTACAGCCCAGAAAACGCCTGCGTCATTGTTTTCCTAACAAAACAAAATGTTAATCCCCATTACACCATGAATATCTGTGAGATTAATTAGGGATTAAACAATTTGCTCTCGGGACGAGACCACTGTGTGAACAACAAAGAATTATGGTGCTACAAAACCCAGATAAACAACAAACTGCTCGCTTATTGAGTGTTGTTGCCCGTGCCCATTATTTACTGTGAGTCACC
Source organism: Macquaria ambigua (assembly GCA_008360985.2). Lineage (NCBI taxonomy): Eukaryota > Metazoa > Chordata > Actinopteri > Centrarchiformes > Percichthyidae > Macquaria > Macquaria ambigua. The sequence continues at coordinate 61,939 of VMKM01001339.1, read as the reverse complement.
ATCTGCATCACAAATATCTCTCACATATAGTACACACAATCACACACACAAACACACACTCCCTCTCCTCTACACATACATGGAAGATAAGTATTCCAGCTAACCTTTGGGTTCAATAGATGTTGAACACTGACTATGACTGGCTTGATACATATTGTTGCATTTTTTAAAATCTTTGTATGTTTTTATGCTTTGACTACAGATCGCTGTTGGTTGCTAATCGTGCATTCCTGTAATCAATGTGTTTAATGCCTGACTGCAAACCAAAGTTCCTTTGGGATATTAATTATAATACAGCTGAAGTTTAAACCTGTATAAATATAGCATCAAAATCAAAATTACTATTACTGTGAAATAAGAAACTGAAAGAAGAAAAGTGTTTTCAGGCTGTTTTAATGCAAATCTTTACTGTCACATTGCGAAAACATCGTCATTGGCCTACATATAAAACGACAGACTTCGTACTTTCAGCAGTAGTGGAAGAAGTACTTAAGCAGTAACACAAGTGTAAAATACTCCATTAAAATTAAAAGTCCTACATTCAAAATCCTGTAAGTAAAGGTACAGAAGTATTATCAGCATAAAAGTACTCCTTTTGCAGAAAAATGGCCCCTGTGACTGATATACAGTAAAATTGCACATTATATATTACATTATTAAATTGATAATACTGATGCAGTGATGTATAGTAGCTTATTGTTGTAGTTTGACAAGTTAAACCTAGTTTTAACTTATTTTTATATAGTTCAGACGGTTGAACTGCATATGTTGTGACGATTGAGAGTCACAAGAGAAATCTGAGGGGATGTGAGGTGATTAATGGACTGGGAGGAATATTTGCTTTTCTGATGAAATATCCAATATTGGCTCATACTGGATAATTTTACCTCTTTGGACCTCGAACGGTTATTGAGAAGTTTATAGGGTGGAAATGCTAACAACTCATAGACCTCTGAGACGTGACAAGGGGTCTCAACTAGACTTTTGCTTTTTTGTAAGAAGCCACAAGCCGAAAAGTTTGGGAACCACTGCTTTAATCTTTAACACTGAATTGTATATTATGAGCTTATCCAATGTTTTATTATGTAAAATCTTAATTTGCAAACTAACTAGGAACTACAGCTGTCAAATAAACATAGGGGAATGAAGTATAAAGTACCATAAAATGTAAGTACAGGTACCTCAGTATAGTACTTCAGTAAATGTACTCAGGTAGTTTCCACCACTGATTTTCAGGTGAGTCTGTTCCCAGAAATATGAATATTAATAAACGTGTTGTGTATAGTATCACTCTGTCAATCTAAAAACAGCCAAGGGAATTCACTGATGTGCTGCCACACACACACACACACACACACGCTTGCAACAGGTTGGTTGCAGTCACTTTACATTCATATGAACCGCTGAAAATCCGAAGTGTTGTCAGAGAAGCAAGGCCAAGTGGGCTCCTCTGACACCTGCTGTCCGACACAACCAGAGCATGACAAATACACTGATGCCTCAATAGCCCCGCTTTGCTGTCAGATAGGAGTAAACAAGTGAATGGGCTTACAAGGAACTCTGAAACTGGTTCAGATCAAATGCATTCAAGTGCATCTGGTTGTAAAGTTGTTCGTGTTTCTTTCTGGGCTCTGGTGCTTTGATATTTGGATATAAACTGACACCCAGAAGCTCTCAGCAGCTTGTTTTCATCATTCGAACCACTGAGTAGAAATGAAAGAAAATCCCACTTTTAGCCTGTGTCTTATTCTCTAATCGATCTCTTTAATTACTGGCAATGGGTTTAAACACAAAGACACTCGTTTTGTGTCTTTAGATCTGTTAAAACGTGCCAGAAGATTCAAGGATTCATTGATTGTGCCAGCTACCCATTCAAAAGCAGGAATACCACATTGAATCAGTGCAGCTGTAAGTGTACACTGAGGAGGATTAGTTTGGATTAGAACTGAGTGATACAGGAACTCAGTGGGGACTCAGGATGTCATTATTTCTGCAGGCCCAGGGAATACTCCCTCCTAGGGAAGGACTGCTGCCACTTTTTTCACTGCCAGCACCAGATTCTGCAGTAAAAACTGGCCAGACGCCTGTCCTTAACTGATCCATTACTTTTAATGAACTACCAATAATTCAATCTCTGGGGATGAATTAGACAAAAATGTGATCTCTTCTAATTTTCTCTATTAAAAAGAGATCCAAACTCTTTGCATGAGTGCAGAGGTGAGCGCAAGAAAAAACACATTCAAGTCACAAAGTCCATGCTCGCTCACTGCTTCCAGGTTTGATTTTACAACAGTCATAACAGATGTTGGAGCAGGTGAATACACTAGAGGACAAGCAGATATTTGAAAAGCTTTACATTGTTTTAACTACAGTATCTCAAACTTGATCAAATTTTCGGTTTCTGCAAGTAAATGTTTGTAGTGAAAAAAACAAACCTGGGAGGAAAGAAAAGTTCAATAATACACACAATTCAGTTAAACTTTGGATAATGGTAGGTGGCGATGTGAAGGATGAAAATTGTAAAAGGAAAATATTTCCCTCAGGAGTTAGTGGAGACCAAAACGGAGAGTGAACATTGGACTAACATTTGTTGGATTGCAAGAAAGAAACTCCAAATGAATCCTAATGTTGCTAATGCACCAATTAATGTGTAAACCAGAATCTATTTGCTAATATAACATCTTTATAAGGTGTTAATATGTCAATGTTGTGTTTTCAGCTTGCTCTGCTGCCCCTAAGTGACCAAAAGAAATCAATGATTATTGCTTTAAATTTTGATGGATTGTGGTAATGAGGCTCATGTCCCTTATATTTTTCACATTTACATATCAATAGTATTAGCTTGGGGTTGCTTGTTGCAACACAAAGCCATCAGTGGCTAAATCAGTCACCAGTGCCAAAAAACATACCTTCATATTTCAAGAATCACATAGTCAAACTAGAGCAAGGATTCACTGAAAAACAGCAACAGAAAAAAAAGGAAAGAAAAGAAAAAGAAACGTCTGATAAGAGCGATCATCCTGTCATCTTTAAATTTGCAATTTAAACTTCCCCAATTAGCCTCTCCCCATCACCTTGATTTGATTAGCCTGCTGCTCTCTACCTGCTCTGTTGTGATGAGCTCTCCTCAGATATCTGCAGGCGGCTGCACTGTGATTAGATGTGCTTAGTCATTCTCTAAGTGACAAGCAGCGCGCACACACACAAACCTACATGCAGGCGTACATGAACACACACACGAAAACATCTCCCATTCACTTATGCAAAAGCACAGAAAATAACTAAGTGTGATGTAGGTCTATACATGCACACAATATTCCCTTATAAACCCAGAAAACACTGTTTTTACAGTACAGTATATCAGTACAAGAACACTAATGCACACACACACACACACACACACACACACTATTTTGCAAGGGAATGCACTTGATTTTTTTAAATGCTGCACACCAGACACATTTTTGACCGAGCTAAATGGAAAAATCTTCCCTCTTTGCAGCAGGCAACAATGCGAGCTACAAGGTTGAAAATCTGTTTCCTGCCTAAACTGAATGAAGATGTTCCTACGTGATCAAATTAACAATCTTCATCCGCAGTATCTGCTTGGATACCGATGCCATCAGAGTTCAGCAGAAAGCTATGATCAGCGAGCTATGATTCATGTTCTTGCTCACCAATGAATCTCTTTGCCATGTGAAATTGCCTAATAAATATGCGCTGGATCGCAGTGACTAGGCATGACTGGAATTTTATGGTTTGTAAAGGGGCTCCGAAGCTCAAAGGCATAAAATAAGTCATCACTTTGTGCATTTCATGTTAACAATAAACAATGCAGCTATTAGATTAATTCTAAATAGTAACATTAAATCACACTGAATTGTTTTTATTGCTGCACAGACCACTTAAACAAATGTCTTTATACAATTATCTCGCTATGGTTCTTCACAGGAGTTTGGGCCTATAAGAAATCATTTAATCTGTGAAAATTGTTATTTTTCCTTTTCCATTTTGCCTCTGAAGGTCTTCTATGTTTCAAAGTCACCCTGCAGACTTTAAAGGATGGGCAGCTGACATGAAAAACTGTATATACCTGAAAAATGTGCGTATAAATACATAAAGATTCCTCCCCCCCCCCCCCCCAGGACTACTTTGAAGTGTTGTGGACAATTTGGCATTTGCAACACGAAAACAACAGAATAAAAAGGAACACACACACACACACACACACACACACACACACACACACACACACACCCCTGCCGGTGAGAAGAAAAACAGCAAAAATTCATACTTGTGCTCTGGCTCTTCAAAGGCTGGTGTGAAAAAATAATTTTCACATGCTTTGAATCTGTACACTAACAGCTGAAGGCCTGTTGCGGCACTGAAGTTGGAGTAAATACGCTCCGGCTAAGTTTCATAGAGCTCAAACTCTGCAGAAGACGCCTACAAGAGATCTGGTAGGCTGTGTAAATGATCTTTTCATTATCTAATATTTAGCCCTAAAATCTCATTTTTGTTAGATTATCTCACAACATGTTTCTGGATTTTTCACTGCTGCAAGCAAAAATAACATTTTAAGTGTCAAATGAGACTGAAGAATTGATGGATTTTATTGATTCAATCCATTTCATGGTGTAAACAGAGTAAATTGTGGACGTAATGGATAATGATTGACATGTGATCAATATTTTCTCCATTTAGATGTCCCATGTGGGGAGAAAGCACTTCGTTAACTTAATTTCTGGCATTTTCATGAAGGTTTGAGACTAAAAAAATAAACACAGATTTCTCTGATTCATAAAAAATAAATATGAATCCCTAGCTCTTCAAGCTGTACCAATGATGGGGCCAAAAATGTGGGTGGTACTTGAGCATAAAAAGGCCATAGGGTCATTGAAATCAAGGGTTAACCCTCCATGACAAACTGCCTGCTGTACTACATTGTGATATACGTAGAGGTGGACATTTTATCCTGATACTGATCCCTTCCTTGAAGGACAGCCATGGAGGAGGCAGGTGGTGCACTCTGCCAAACCAATGACCACATCACTGAAATCACTGAGGGTGTTTTGGGCCTCTGGCTTTGTTCCAGATGGGACCAGTGACAACAGGCCAAGAACTGAAAGCAGCCAATGGGCCCAACAGAGCAGACGCCATCAGATGCATGTTTGACAGGCAGAAAAGAATGACCAAAACATGGTTTTTGTTCAAATTAAATCCAACTTATGTTTACACTTTCCTGACAACTGACCTATTTGTAGTCACCATCCTGAAATAACATTTAATTTATTCCAACAACCAATGCTGTGGATACTTCAAAACATGAACTTCTTGCACGAAACCTGAAGGATGGATGGTCGTGCAAAGCGTCTGACTTCTGGACGCGCTTTCTGTCACATCTACTATCAAAAGTCAGTGTTGGTTGCTTTTAACCGTGAAGGCAATCTTTCCCTAACTCCAGCCTTTTAATAATCTTAACCAGGTCACTCTGGGTGCCTAAACTTTACCACAGGGGTGAAAATGTTTAAACAAATCATTTGTGAAAAGCTCATATGGGTTGTTTTGGAAGAGACAGACAAATGTTCTTGTTGGTAAATGTAGATGAATGAATACTCAAATAAATCCTTGCCTTTCACTGCAACCTGGTGTACAAATATTGTTTATTGTGGCGCCAAATGCAAAATAAAAAGAACAACAAAATCACACCCTGCTGAGAAGGTTTGAGGCACTCGGCAGTGAAATTCAGCATCCAGCAACCGTCTCACTGTGGCTTTTCAACCTCCGAGCTCTCTTTCAGGGCACGTTCCAGCAGCTCAGAGGAATATGGGAACAGGTATCTGTATAAACAGCTTGTTAAGTAAACAGGCCGGCAGTTCAACAGCTGCTATTGTCAGGACTGGAGACCAGAGGATCATGAAAAAAAAAGGTGCAATACGCTGGAATACACACATGACTGCATGCACACACACACACACACACACACAGAGAAACACACACTCAAACAGCAACATACACACATACTCTGCTTCCCATTTTCCACTCTTTCCCTAACACACACACACACACACACACACACACACACACACTTTCTGAGCAGATGCCGGCTGACAGCTTTGAATTCATGATGGCGAAAAGGTGAGTCAACACCCTCCACTCTTGTCACCTTAACATCACCTTCCGTGTGTGTGTGTGTGTGTGTGTGTGTGTGTGTGTGTGTGTGTGTGTGTGTGTGTGCGTGCCTTGGATGCTGACAATGAAAAATATAATCTAGTGGTGAAGGGAAAAGAATATTTAGCCTGATACACACAAACATGTACTGTATGTACAGGTGGTGGAGATGGATCACACACACACACAGTTTCTTTCTCCTCTCACATAGAATAGATAAGAATAGATTTAGACATAATAGACTGGAATGGCATAAAGACAAAATAATGAATTAGGCAGAGCAGAATAGAATAAGATAGAATAGGTTAGAATATAAATAGAGTAAGAGAATAGAATGAGACAGAATAGAATAAATTAGACTACACTAACAGAAAGACATACATAGTCACCAAAATGAATAAAGGGAAGGAGGAAAAAGAGTAATAAAAAAGAGATATAGGGTCGTACGCCATCTTTCTAGCAGATGAATGGCTCTCTGTAGACGAGAGGCTTCACTTCTCATCCTAATTACTCTTCAAGCACTGACCCAGTATCAGCTCTCATGTCCCGCCTTCATTTAACCCTCCAACTGCTAAAACTGACCCAGCATCAGCTAAAATTAGGAGTTTAAAAAAAAAAAAACATCTCAAAACTCCATTAATTTCAAGTGGAGCTTGACACTTTGCATCCCAGAGCTTTGTAAACCGTGAATCGGGAGCATGATTAGCATTTCCCTCCCTCCCACCACCCCCCCCACACCCCACACCCTCTTCGTGCTTGTGGATGATTGATGACTCATCCAGAAAGACTAATGGGAATGCAGTCCAGGGCATACATATTTCATAACAAAGCAACCTTTCGTGTAATAGCAAATGTTGTGAATCAGTGGCTGCAGCTTACGACAGAGTGTTGTTTTAATGCAGAGGGGCTGAACGGACACTGGAGATGTTTGATAGTTTCTCTGCAAATGCATTTTTAACTAATAACTAACACCAGATCATAACATGGAATCACCGCGGTCTGTGTTTAAAGGCTCTGTTGTAAATGTATAGTCATTAGTAGGTGCTTTACTCTGTTTTCATCTGTGATTTCAAAACATGGCCGACATTAGCTCGCAGTGAACAACGACACCTCAGCCAGTACTAAACATTTTTCCAGTCAAACTTCAATCACGCTGATGGAAATGTTTTTGCTGTGGCATTTTAAAAGCTTGCCTAAAGTAAAACCCGTCTGACACTTGTCAAATGTTCCGTGTGTTTATTTTCTATTTACTTCATTCTCATTCGGCCGTGTTGTTGTTGCTGCTGGATGTTTGCAGCTTGATTGCATTGGAACAGTCTGCTGGTCATTATAACACACACACACACACACACACACACACACACACACACACCACAGTGAAGGTAGTCAGGTGTGTGTGTGGTTTGCCTTGTGTAAGTATGAATAGAAACTAAAGTATGTCTCTATTATAAACCACTGGATCACACCGGGATTCAGTTTATACTGTTATGTAATAGCTTTAATTTACATCACGTAGACTTAAATAGACGTTTCACCACAGTTGGCAGGAGGTAATTAAGACACATACAGCTGTCGGTATACATCAGTTCCAGATGTGTAACATAATGGCGGCTGTAGTCTCACCAGCGACATTAATGTGACATTAAGAGTGACAGTAACAGTTTGAAACGTGGAATTAAAAGTTACTCCATGAAACACACTTAACACTCCTAAAAACTTTAGTTATCATGTTTCTGAGTCCAACTGGACCGACTGATTAATGTCAGCCACATCCACTCACTCATCCAGGTTTATTGTGTTTTAACTCTTTATTTTACTCTCCCTTTTTTTTTGCGGAGAAAATTTGTACTTGGGAAGTCTTAGCATATTGGTTGCACAAAAGAGCTTGCAAATATAAGAAAAAATATTAAAAACTATCAATCTAATTGATCAAAAACAGTGATTTGGGTAACTTGCGACTTGTCCACAACGTGTGCTGCCTCTCACACCTGGATGGACGGATGTTTTGGGTAAATAAAAGCCTGTTAAAAACTAAAACCTCTTCACTTCTCCCTCTTTCTTTCTACATTTCAAAAACATATTTTGGTTCAAATTGTGGGAATAATTCAACTCAGTAAATCATCAAGTATCTTTTTTGTTCTCCCGAGGTGACTGTAAGTGGTATTACATCACATCTCAGCTGCTGTTTTACTGTTTTTCTCCCGAAGTAACCTTTACTGTGTGTAGCAGCCATGTGTTCGCAGATACACTGAGCTCTCTGGGTGTGTGATGTGTGGAAACATCCATCTGTTGCTCAGTCACACTCTCTTCTTTACATCTCTCTCTCCTCACTTTGTCTCCTTTCCTCTCTCCTGCACGTCTTTGCACTTTTCCTTATTGGGTTTCTTTCATCTCTTCCTCTTTCTCCCACCGTGTCTTTCATTCTCTCTCTACCCAATTTCCTTTTTACACCCCCCACCCCCTCCAACCTGCATCAGGATCTCATTTATCAAAGCCGAATGTGGCTGCTGGTGTCTTGCAATTCCTGCTGCGCCTCCAGCCTCTTTCAACACATACAGATTTCCAAAGCCTGATATACTATTGACACCAGTAGCATATATTTTGTGCCTGTAGCAGTGCAAGTTATCAATATATGTAAATGTTCATTTTCCATCTATGTTTTTCTTTTCATTGTGGAAACGCCAACGCAGATAAATCATTGATACAATGTTAAAACGTACTTTAGATGGGTTAATTTCTCTCCAATGCTTCAACACTGTGATAAAATGATTTCTCTGCCTGGTGAATAAAACTGTCGGTGACGGTGTATATCAGACACGCTGAGCCATAAAGCTGAAATCGATACACCAAGTTCATCGATTAAGGCTACATCAATAAAACAAATTAACTAAAATGACAAACGTGTCGTAGCAGAGAATGTCCACTTGTTATGGATGCTGTACAACTGTTGCCTGTGTGTGTTTGCGCGCATGTGCAGTCTCAGTTTTCAGTGGATCTATATGCACTTGTGGCGTATTTGCAAAAGCAAATGTAGCGCTGTAAAACTACAGGATGTAACATCAGCTTTGGATGCAGTCACTGCGTTGCATTTCCAAAAACAGTGGGCTCATAAAGACTCACTTTGACTTCATCCAGACGCTATAAAATGTGAATTAATCGATAAAAGTCCACTGTGGATATATACTGAGAAGTTTTTCGTCTGTATGAATTGCAGCTCTCAACTCTGATTGCAGAGTGCAGATTCTCTTCCACTGGGGGTAAAAAAGTTTCACATCCTCCCAAATGTTTCTTTCGCTTTCTGTCACTATCTTTCACTCTTTGTCTCAGCCCTTCTTCCCGGCACAGTGTGTGTTTTTGCAGTCATGATAAAAAAGTAAATGTGTGTGCTTCGCTGTCTGCTGGTTAGCAATGCTGACAGGAATATCACCGCTCTCCTCCCTGCTGCTTCCAGACTCGCAGAGCATCAGGGCACCATGCAAACCTTGACTCTCTCTCTCTCTCACAGTTCATCTATCATGATAAAACACTGCGGGGGGATGATGTCTATATTCATGTCTCCCTGCATTCGTTCTCAGGCCCTTTTAGAAAAAGGGATATTGCCTTTGGAATAGATTCATTTTCTTGCCATTCTCTCTTTAATTCAGTCGATATACAATGACATACTGTATTGATTCCCATAGGAGAAACTGTATATTCTCTTTCCCCTTTCACAACAAGGTCAAAGGTCAGGGTTAGCCACAAAGCTGCTGCCTCTTAGCAGGATGGATGCTTACCAAAACAGGAACAGAAACCCAGGTCCTGTAGTTGCTTCTGTGTAACATTTTCAACACTAATCAGCGCCCAATTAATTATGATGTGAAAAGACGCCAGAGATCTGGTGCTGAAGGGCCAGTGTACTTTCTCTCCCTTTTCCTGGTAGTTAATGAGCCAGACCTCTTGTCTACCTGAGACCTGAGGTGGCTCAGGTAACGTCTTCTGCACCTTCGCTATTGTTCATTTTCTCAGACTTTAGCCCACATAGCTCATAAATCCCACTGCTTGTCACAAAGAGATTCTGCTACGTGTTTCCTGAAGCCTCCTTCTTACTGACCAAGAAAAACATGTTGCTAGCTTTGTTTTGAAATCACTCCTTTCACCATCTGTCTAAAAACTCTGAACACTTCAGCTCAGTTTGCTCCGGAACAACAGCAGCGTGTCTCCCTTCCTGATTTTTTTTTGTGCTATAAGGCACAAAAACGCTGGGTCGTCATTCTGTAACGTCATAATACACACTCTTTTATAACTGGCCACCCTGCTACCAGTGTAACTTACATCCCATATACACAGTATATTTATTCTGAATGAGACCTACATCTGAGGTATACTGAAAGCTTGACCAATAACAACAGCACAGTGAAATAATTAAAACCTCTCTGCTCTTGTCTTTTGTGTTTTTTTGCCTTTGAGTTTGAGTCTTTGTCAGTTTGCAGGTTCAACATGGGAGATTCTCTACAGCATGGTTCCCAACGTGGGTACGGCGGCAACTTGACCAAAGCTGTACCAAAAGAACTAAAATCAGACGGTGTATGGTGTATGGTGAAAGCTACTCGGTTTATGTCTTTTCATGAATAGAGGAAGCTCGCTGTCGAACACCAGAGCGCTTCATCTGCAGGGAAAAACTGCCAAACATGGAAGTAGTGCCAAGCTAAGCTCAAAAGACATCTTGAGAGAAAATCCCCCCTCTTTAGCAAAGATACTGAATATTTCAAGCTATTAGTAGAGGTAAAAAAAAACTAAAGAATACATGTATTATTTCATAGGTGCATGTCCTTGAAAATCTAAAATGTAGTGTAAATGAGTAAGAATAGGCCTATATTATTCCATTTAATATTTATATTAGTCCATATATGTTGTATGTACATCAAAGTTAAAGTAAATTCTTATAGATAATATCTATGGTGACATTTTAAGCTGAAAAGGATGCACGTGTACATTACATGGTGAGTGTGGGGGTGCAATTAAAGAAAAAAAGATAAAAGGTAAAGGTGCCTTGGTTTAAAAAAGTTGGAAAACACAATTCATAACAGCACTTTGAAGCGACTTTGCATGGCTTACGTGCTAGTAGGGATTCAAAGCCAACAGAAAGCAAGTTTACCTCTTCAAAAGTAAAATCTTGGACTCAAATAAGTATCTCTATTCACAGTTTTTGGTTCTCAGCAGCACCACAAGATCACAAACTCAACCAATTCATTGATAAAAAGACGTCAAAACGCTGAAAAGAACCAGCGTTTAGTTTTTGCTCTTACCTTTCTGTAGACGATCATGTTGGGGGAGTCGTCATCTGGGTCCACGCTGCTCATGGACCTCATGGACAGCAGAGGTCGGGTCGAGGTCGCCTGGACACTCTCCTTTGGTTCTTCTGGCCCTTCATCAGCCTCCGTCGCCTCCACAGTGCTCTGCTGCTGCTCCTCCTCCTCCTCCACCTGCTGCTGCTGCTGCTGCTGAGCTGCCTCAGCCATCACTACAGTCTCCCTTTCAGTCTTCTCCTGCGTCAAGTTATCCTCTCCTCTTTATCTTCCTCTTCCTCCTTCTTCGTGTCCTTGCGCTCTCTCCTCAGCGTCTAGAAGCTGCTGTGGGGAGAGAGAGAGATGAATTAGACGAGTACAACTCACCGCTGGGCTCCAGTCTCCCATCTCTCTCTGTCTTTTTTCTTGTCTTCTGAGAGCAGGCACAGGATGGATGAAATAAAGGCATCATAAATTCTGCTGGTTTTCTCTGTTATCTCTTCTCTGCAATTCCTCCTCCTCCTCCACTGTCACATGAGATTGAAGTTCCAGGAGAATTGAAGACATCATGTTTCAGTTTTGCTCTTTTTTATCCCTTTAGGCTTCTTTTATTGTCACTCATCTTAATAATTTATAAGATGCTAGAAGACCAATACAAGCTTATTTGCTATTATAGATAGTGCTATCATGACTTATAAACACATGTTTTACAGAGAGGAAATAAGAACCTACTTCTTTACAATGAATGATATTAAGGTTTTCTAAATACAAGCTACAATGGAAAGCAGGAAATCTCAGATACATGGATCCTAACCTTGAACTCTTTCCCTCATTTGGTCAAAATTATATCTAATAAAGTCCAAAAGAGCATATTTAAAAAATACTTTAATCTCTTTTTCTTTATTTAGTTTCATTTTTCTATGTTAAAACATATGTTTTAAAACATATATGTTTTAACAGTGTAAATTTGTTTTATTTTAAGTTAGGCAGAGGTAATCAATAAAAGCTTTTGGACTTTTTTCCTCTCCCTGCACATTCATTTTCATAGTTATCTGTGTGTCATTTGTTTGATTTTAACCCGTGGAAATTAATAAAATTAATTTAGGGCATCTAGACTACTGTAAGTAAAAGACAAAATGCACAAAAAAAGCATAAATTATTTAAATAAAGTGCTCACAGAGTGCAGAAACAAAACTGTAGATTTCTGTACATTTCTGATTAAGAAAGCATGAAAGAAGTCAGTCTCACTTCAATATAACATTACAGAAAAAACATTTACAGAATCACCAGTACAACACTGTATGACCCCATGCTGTATGTATGTACACACACACACACACACACACACACACACACACACCACTGTTATCCCATAACTCAGGCCTGTCGGCTCTTTTCTGATGGTCTGAAAGCTGTCAAAATATTGATGCCCGAGGACAGATGAGCAGCGACGAAGTGAGAGAAGAAGAGGAGCAAAGGAGGAGAGTATAAAGAGAAGAGAAGAAATAGAAAAGACAGGAGCTGGTGAGTTGTTAAAAAAAAAAAAAGGTGATGTAAAATGAAAAGACAGCCATCCAAACAGACCTCCTACATCCCCCCATATCTCCCTCCCTGTCGGACTGATACCGTCACTGTCCCAGCTTATTACATCCCGACCATAACTGGGACCAGCTCTCTCTCTCTCTCTCTCTCTCTCTCTCTCTCTCTCTCTCCATTTAGTCCATCCTTAATGGAAGAAGAAACTGCCTTTCACTTCCTCATCAAAGCACATTCATCTTCAGTCAGCTGGCAAAATAAGGTTGAATTGGAAAGAAAATTGTACAGGAAAAACACAATTCCTTACTTGATTGATAAGAAATGGACTTTGCACCCAACTTTGATTGAAAACCACACAAAGAAAATGCAAAGTCTTCTTCTTCTGTTGCAGTTTAATGAATACTTTAGACACCTTGAACACTTGGCATCAAATTGATTAAAATGGTTACATTAATAATCAAAACTTTGTGATTAAATTGCCAGTAAAATCTTCCTCCGCACAGTCTCAAATGGGACCTGCTCTCTTGTTTCCTGGCAGCTTTAAGTAAAGTGAATATTTCTGAGAAGATCAACACACTCACAATGAAATGCTTCGGTGCAAAAAGTCCAAAACAGTCAAATGTGGAGAGAAGAAGGATCTGCACGCTTACGTCCAATGCAAATGTTTAAAGATAAATCCTGGACCTGCATCATGCATCAGGCAAATGTTTGGCACAAGGAATCCCAGAGCATTTAACGACAACAAATAGAGCACACCTGTACTGTGCCATGCAAGTGCCCATGGGAAATGCAGTTCTCATTCGTAGTACCCAAGTCTAAATACATAGGAAGCTCCAGAAATATAACATATCACAAAAACTGAGGATGAAATAATACAGAAAGCAACCAGGAAGCACAAAATAAGAAGAAGAAGAAAAAGAAGAAGGAAGAAAATACAGCACAAACAATTAACCTGCTGGGGCACCCTGTGGGTCTCACTCTGTGTGAATAAGACCCCAGGTTTGAGAGATAAAGCGAATAAGCATATTTCTAAAATTATCCCTTTAAACTGCATGTTTTTTGTCCCACATACACATTATTGCAGTTATTCCACACAACGCTGTGTTGTTATTTGAGTTTGCAGCCAACGTGCATGACAAAATCAATACTGAACTTTTGGATGGCTGCAAACACAATGTGCTCCAGTTTTCAGCACTAACTTCTAATGCTGACTGTCTGTGAAGTCTAAGTAGAGCATCGCTTGTTTCTGGTTGGATGTTTGGTGTGTGTGTGTGTGTGTGTGTGTGTGTGTGTGTGTGTGTGTGTGTGTGTGTGAGAGAGAGAGAGAGAGAGAGAGAGATTTCATTTCATTGGCTATTTGCATTACAAAATATTGTTGACATGGTTGTTTTATTTTTTAACATGTTTTATTGTTTGCATCTTAAAAACTGTACTTTTCCCTGTTTATACTACCTTGTACAATGTCCTTTGGCAATACTGTGTTTCATGGTCATGCCAGTAAAGTCTCTTTGAACTGAACTGAGAGAGAGAAAGAGAGAGAGAGAGTCTTTGCTATTGGCACAGGCATTTAGCTCCATGTCATCTGGCTCTTTAGATCAATACTCTCATCAGCCAGCTGTTTGTTAGGGAACATACAAAGCGAGCGTGCGTGCTTGAGCCTCAGAGGGCTGCAACGTGTGAAGAAAAGAACATGCAGCATGTGTTTGAAACATCCAAGTGGGACAAGAATTGAATGCATTTCTGAATCAATGGCTCTCAACCTGCCGTCTTCATTATATGAGCACCATCTGCTTAATAGGTATCCCAAACCTGCAGCTCACAGCGAATAGAAAATGCCTGATTTGTTTCCCAGTAATGCTCAAGTTCAGAGTCCCATTGCTCCACACCTGCTTCTGGAATCCCATGTAGCCCTGCTGGCCTGGGATCAATACCTCCGACATTCGCTCTGACTCTTGATTTTGCATATAAATGAAACGCTCGTGTTGAACCCGCTCGTCTGATCAGCTCAGATCACACAGCGATTTAGTGATTCAGAGGGGCGTCTCACCCCTCTCTGTTTGAGATGCTGCCGTCGCACTAATCGCTTTAAAGAAATTCTGGTGTGGTCACCTTGAGAGAAAAAGTGCAAACACATTAGACGTCATCTGTTTTTTCCTAATGTGAGGATGGATAAAGATCCCAAGATGTTTACTGATGTTAGATGGTGAACAAGTTAACAGGAATGAACAGGACACTCCAGGATTCATAAAGGGCATGAAACGATACCACCAAACAGTCTGGTGTGTAAAATGTAAAAGAAAAAAAATAAATAAATATAAGAGGAAATGAAGTAATTGAATTTTAATTGATTGTTAAGATGATTAGAAGTTTACTCTCTTCATGACAACTGAGGAAGAACATTTTCCATAAGGGCACGAGTATTGAGATTCTGGATATTTTTAGATGTTTTTTTACTGTCTCCTAAACAGTGATGGGAGTACAATACTTAAGTATAATTCTGAGGTACTTTTACTTGAGTATTCCCATTTTACAGCTTTAAACTTCTACTCCAGAGAAGAGTCAACAAAAGGTTTCTCAAAGATAGTTTACCAAGATATAAATTCTATTTCAACATGTCAGTTTTAATGTTTTCTTTCTTCACATTAAGTGCCTAAAAGTGATCTCTGTGCTGTCTCTGCACTTTCAGTCACTGTCGAGTATTGTGAGTGTCTGCAGGTGGCCCCTCTGTTTCTGTCCGGTGCCCATGCTAACTATGGTTAAACGCGTGTTCCAAACCCATGTAAACTGGTTGGCAAAATAGTCTTTTTAAAGTTCACTTTTGCTCTATCTGCATTATTTTGTAAACGCAAAAGAGTGACTAGCACAAACGTTTTTATCATGAAAGGCCTTCGAGGCGGCCTTGCCACGACAAGCCATATCAGGTAGCAGGGAGAGGACCCAATTGCAGACAGGCGAGGAGGCTGAATCAGTCCAAAAGGTTTATTTAAACAACAAAAACTTACTAAGCTCTGGCAGGGAAACACCAGGAACAAGACACGAGGAGATCACCAGCAACATCCAAAACATCAAACACTGGAACATCCAACACAAAGAACCACAAGGAATCACAATGAATCACATAATCCACAAATCACCAAGAACTGAACGCAGGGAAACAACCACACTAGGAAACACCGACAATGACGCCACCAAGAGCAAAGGGAGAGGACCGGTATATATAGGGGAGGAGACAATGAGGGAAACAGACACAGGAGAGTAACAAGACACAGGTGCAATCAATCAAAAAAGGCGGGAAAAGAACAAAGACAGGAAATAAACAGCACACAATGAAACAAGAACAGTAATTTCAAAGTAAAACAGGAAACACAAAACCAAAAAACACACAAGTCCACACTAGGGTCCTAGGGATCATGACAGTTTTGGCCGATGCCGTCATCACCACACCACACTTCAACCTTTTAAACAGGTAAGAAGTGTCAGGTGCACATAAGTAGAACAAATCAAGCACTCTCATAGAAAAGGAACACAGAGCAGGCATCAGTCATCAGTCGAAACATTTGTGCTTGTTACCAAGAGCGTCACTTTGTGTTGAAAAGTAGTGGGAACACAAGGGCTCAGATGCAATTTTAGGCAATGTAATGGGGCGATTGTGATCACAGTAGATAGTTACGGCGGGTCGCATCAAAAGGGCCTAGCCTGGGTTACTACAGAGTCGACAATACAAAGATACGAAGAACAATGTCGACCACACAAGTAGCAGTCAACCACATGCACCACTGGACAAATGCACATTTGTTTCTTCTATATTCACATTTAATTGTATGTTTTCTTGACGTGCAAATTAACCTCTCTCAAAGCATTCTCGTTTGTTAGTTAACATTCCTTGGTGCAAGCTACTTTTCAGAACGTTTTTAGCAAATTATGCTTTTAAAAAGTGATGGGGACAAAAGCGGCCATTTCAAAAAGTGGTCTCCAGTGTAAATGGCACCTATGCTTGTTACTCTTCTGCATTAGAAAAGAATAAAGACACAGTGAGTTGGCCTTAAAATGATTATTTCTTACTCTGAAAACTAATGGTATGGACACACCAGGTAAACAAGGCAGAACGTGCTGATCCTTCACTATACTGCACTGGGTTTTTTTTTCCACAAGACACAGTTTTAGGAAATCAAGCGATGACTGAAACAAAAACATGACATTTATTTTTATGAATGTCTCAGATTTTTTATTTTAAATTAACCTGATCACACTTAGAGCTTCTGTTTTTGCATCGCATGCTGTGATGACAGGAAGTAGATGCAGAGTGAGACTTCTTGCCGTTTCTTGTGTGCCTCTGCTCTCATTTTCCCTCTGGACCCTCCACACACACACACACACACACACACACAGTTTGCTTCACCACCCATCCTCTACGCTCCAGGCGAGTCTGGATGAGGATGTCTGGATGTTTTACACTGTGGGACAGCTGTAAAATAAAGGACACCATCAATCCGTCAGCCAGCCACCTTCATGCACAGGAGGAGGGGGGCATAATGAGAAATGTGCAAATAAAGGAACCAAGCTGTGATGTGTGACACTGATGGTCATTTTGTGTGATTAATCAAACGTTTTGATTTGCGCAAGACAAATGAGTCTAACGTGTCACATTTACTCAAGGATAAATTAATTGAGAAATTTGATTTTCTTGCTTCTCACAGATCCATTTACTATGCTGCATGATACACTGGACAAACTCCACTCACTACACACTGCGAAGAGGTCCAGGTGTCGGTAATAATAACCCAATAAACTGTAACTGGAAGTTTCACAGAGAGAAAATGCTGTAGCACAACTGCAACGCCAAACGTGTGCACAGTGCTAACAAAGTATGTGGATACCTGAACATTACACCCATGTGTGATTGCTGAACATCTCATTTTGTGAACGGGGGCATTGTCACAATGAAACTGTGGCCGCAAAGTTGGACGCACTAACTTATTACTGCAGTGTAACTGTATTTTATCTCATTTTAGAATTTTATTTTATTCTAACCTAATTGGTTTTATTCATATTGCTTTGAATGTCATTCATCCATACTTCTTTGCCTAGGTAAAGCACTTTGAATTGCCTCTGTGTTTGAAATGTGCTATATAAACAAAGCTGCCTTGCCTTGCCTTCACTTTACACTAAATATCATTTACTGTACTGTGTGCTGGAGCGTTGAGATTTCATTTAATTGGAACCCAAACCAAAAGCACACAGAAGTGAGTAAGCAGGGGTGTCCCCAACAAGGCAGGACAGCCCCACACACTGAATACAACCAGACCACATGTCACTATCCAACATAATCTAACAATCATGGCCAGAATGAAGCTCACATCTCCAACATAATATACGTGTGGAGAGTTTAGGTTTGATGGATGGTGGTGATACACATCTGCATAAGAGCATGGATCTCTCTCTCTCTCTCTCCAACAGCTGTCTGTGGTCTCTCTATCCTCATAGGACCGCTCCACTCCCTAAACACACGGTGCCAGCAGCGCTGCAGCCTAATTTAGGCTCTCTCTGACACACACACACACTCTCTCTCTCTCTCTCTCTCACTTGTGGCCGCTTTTAATCGGTCCACTTGCAGACAGCAACATGCACGTTTTTCAGCACAGATGCACAGACATACAGAGCACTGAGATATTGAACTGTACACACACCACACCTCAGTGTGTCTCCCCCACTATCTCTCACACATATTTTCGTGCACATCCTAATTGATGTACAGTAGACAAAGACACACTCACACACTCACACACACACACACATGAATTCATTTCAAACGCAGTGTCCTTCGAGTGTCACTTAACTTACCGGCCGAGTGCATGCTCCTTTCAATCACAGGTGGGATTTAACAACAGCAGCATCTCTCTGGTGCACGCGCGCGCGCGCACACACACACACACACACACACACACACACACGTACATCTCCGAAATATACAGTAGTGTAACAACATCCAACATCCAACCAGCAGCTCAGCACTCTGAGATTAACATCGCAGCACTGACAGTGTTAACATCATGGAGCACGTTAAAGATCACAGCGTCTTCTTCTATACATGTTCTTAAGGCTACTCTCTCTTTCTCCGTTTATTCATTCATTCATCAGCTCTTCCTCTCTCTCTCTCTCTCTCTCTCTCTCTTTCATCCCCCTCTTCTTCTTCTTCCTCTTCTTCTCCCCCATCCCTCTTCCTTACCTTAGCGCTGGCTTCTCTCTCGCTTGGAGCTCCGAAGCCAAAAAGCGGTTTCACCGACCCACCAGAGCGCTGCACACTGGAGAGAGAGAGAGAGCGAGCGAGAGAGAGAGAGAGAGGCTGTGGGATCAGAGGCAGCTGCTGCTCTCTCTACCAATATGCAGTCTTTCTTGGTTTGTGAGTGTGTGTGTGTGTGTGTGTGTGTGTGTTTGTTTGTTCTTGCAATACTAACAATGTGAGGACAAAACTCAGTTCACACAGTCACATTCTGGCCAGATTAACATATTAGGGGCAAATATTTGGTGTTGATTTGACAGGGACCAGTTATAATAAACATAATGTCCAATAGTTGAAATCTGATTAGACAGAGATATAGCTAAAAGCTAATTTTCATCCCCAGTCCCCGGGGCAGGTGAACAAAAGTACATATGTGATATGTGAACACAATCTAAACTACAACAATAAAGGTATTAAAACTAGATTTACTTTCTCAACATGAGACAAGACAGCTAGATTTAGACATAGGAGCCCTCTATAAAACAGGGTCAGAGGGTTACAGACAGTAATGATAGCAATAATAGTAATAATAACAATAAGAAGAAGAAGAAGAAGGAACAAACCTTGGTTGATGATGTACTTTAGTGACACAAATTCCCCCAAACAAATTTGTAATTCATCAACTAAACCACCTGGCATGCAACCTTGCAGCCATGCAACCATGAACTCGGGACCTTCAGGGTTCCTGGGGGTCATTTGCCCCCATTGGGTACTAAAAGCTGGTCCCCTAATGCCGGTAAACCATTAAAATTTTGATCTACAGTATGTCTTGGTTTGGGAATGTAGTGTAGAGGGTCTAATGATAGAGGGTGTCCTATGCTGTAGAGATTGTTAAGCCCCTTGAGGCAAATTTGTGATATTGGGCTATATAAATAAAATTGACTTGACTTGACTTGACTTGTCGTGGTTAAGGTTAAGGTTAGGAGAAGCCTCCAGGGAATGAATATAATTTAATGAAAGGTCAAGTTAAGTCAATATAATTTATAACGCCCAAAATCATAAATCACATATTTGCCTCAAAGGTCTTTACAATCAATACAACATACAACAACCTCAATCCACAGGCTCTCGTTTTGAATGAGAAAAAAGACTCGATAAAAAAAAAAAAAACTAACAGAAAAACCAATCACAATCGCAGTTTTGTGTGTGTGCTTTTTCCCTCCTCTGCCTTGAAATCAGAGTTTTAAACCTCCTCATTGATCACCCATACCAGACGGAGAAATTACTGTATAAATTTTACTAAACTAGTACATTTTCTACAAGTTTCAGTACTCTATATGTACTTTTTTTTATGTGTGAGTAAAGAAAATTGTGTCAAATTTAAGTTGCACCTGCTGACAAGAAGCTTTTTACAGCAGATATTTTGATTTTGCCAAACACACAATATTATTAACGCCCGTGTGTCAGTACTGTGCATACTGGTTCACTGACGTTCCTTATGGGAAAACCTAACTATAATGGAGCCAATGTTAACGTTATTAGATTCAGCTGTGTGCTTTTCCTGATATCAGAAGTGTCAGCCAACATCAGTCAAAATGTCTGATAAAATGAAAAAAAGGTCTATTAAAAGTTGCAAATTTAGGTAGATGTGTTTAATTTTGTTAAAATTGCATATATTTTGGTGAATAATATTATAGAGGTTTCCAACCTTGGGGTCCCAAATAAAATCTGAGCGGTCACGAGATAATTAAACGGATACAAAAGAAAAAGAAAAAGACATTTCTGCTATTGAAATTGTGTTTATTTTCTCTGACTTTTTGCTAAAACTTTGCAATTTTCATGGGAAATACTGGATATTTTCCAATCCATCAAATTAAACTATGTCAGAGGGAAAAATCACTCTTAAATTAAGCTGATTACGGGTCACAAATAGACGTTATTTAATAGGGTCACAAGCCAGAAATGTCGGGAACCTCTGCACTATTCTTATACTACTATTCAGTATCAGGACTGTGCTTTTTTATAATTTTACTTACAAGTTAATATTGTATGCTATCAGAGTAAATATAAAGATATATACAGCAACCATATATGTGCCTTTGTACCTGTATTCATAATATATTACAGTAATACTTGATCAGACATGTTGACCTTCATTTATCTCACCATTGCTCCACATATTCAGACTGTGAGCTGCCCTGAACTACAGTCTGACCTGTTTACCTGCTGATTAATCCGACAACCCTGCAGTTAAAAACCTGCTGCTCAAACAATCAAGACACCAGAACAGTTTGAGCGTGTCCAAGTGCTTCATATGACCCCCAGTCACTGTACTCTCACTCCCTTATCGCTCACTTTTCCAAACAAAGACAGGAAATTAGGTAACTATATTTCAATGAGGAGAGACTTCAGTGTGAGTGAACAAATATTTATTGACACGTGCATAATAAAGATGAGAAATGTGAAGAGTCATGGTGACGTCTTCATATTTTAAGGGGGGGGTAGAGAAGCCGTGAGCAGTGTAGGATACCTCCCCGATGGAGTCTAGACACTGGTGGTGGTGGAGGAAGGATGGCTGAAGATCTGGATCTGATGAGGAGGGGACTTCATGATGAGCCCGACCCGGACACCGAATGTGGTGAACTGGAGGTGAACGGGGTGGAGGAGGAGAACAGATTTAAAGTTTGACAGCAGCAGCGTGGTTGGATAGTCGAGAGATCAGCTGATTAAGAGAAGCAGGAAGAAAGAGGGATGTGAATGAGTGAGGCATAAATATAGTCTTCCTGATTGAACTTACGCTGAGCTTCATTATTACGTCACATCATGTTTGGGTCCTTGCCTCTGGTTATTTAGGGGTTGAAACCAAACTGCGCTTCCTGCTGCAGATGAGAATAATGATTTATTTCCAAATCCTGGAGTCTGATTTATCTAGCAGCCCTGAGGCAAAAAACTGTAGGTGTCATTGAATGTATTTCCTGGTAACATGCAGCCACTGTCAGGGTCAAAGTTAATACTGATTTTTAATATTAAAGCCTTGATCTTGTCTATTTTGCATCCAAGCTTCCAGGTTATGTCTCCACATAGCCAGTACCAAACTGAATTTAATGATGGATGAATGAGGAGACGCCCTGTCCATATTTTCCCATTGCATGGTTTAAAAGAAAAAGCATTAAATGAATGAATACTCAGAATTGTGCTGCTGCATGATGTGGTTATTTTTACGAGTGTTTTGCAGCTGCATGAATGAGGAGCGACCTTGAGCGTGCTATTTGTTTTGCAACACATTTATAGCTTCCTAAAAGTATTACATCTCGTTCCAAAAATGACTCAATAGGCTAGTGGAAAATGGAAGGTAACTGCGTGAACATTTTAGGATGGATTAAAGGGCTGCAGTGCCACAGAGTTTTATTTTTTCATTCATTTTCACTGGGATTTGGGATTTGTTCGCAGGCTGTTCTATCAACCAATAATCATCTTAGCTGAAGAATATTTAAACCATACTGTAGCTCCTTAGTTGGGATCTCAAATTGGCTATTTATTTGGCTCTTTGCCTCTAAGTCTATCTTATTATTTTTACCAAATAAAACCTTTACATTCTCATTATCTTTCCTGGTTGAAACTAAATAATATCTAAGGCACACCATGTGGACGGGTTTGTCGGAGAATTAAGTCATGCAAAAGAAGGTGGCACACTTTGTTAGCACAAATATCTAAAGCAATGTTTTAGTCACTACCTACTCTAGAAGTTGTTTAACGATACATGAATGTGCCCATGAGTTAATTATCTCAGGATAACAAAGTTGTTTTCTCAAGATAACGAGTTAATTATTCAATTAGCTGAAGAAAAAGAAAGGTGGTGTTGTTGAGATAACAGAGATAACTTCAGGTAATTAATTCACGATCCTGAGATAACAGGATTTAAAAAAAACACATTTATGACAACAGCTTCTATACTTTTGTGGTTTTGTATCTCATATTAAAAGACGAAGGCACTTTAAAATCGTCGACACAAATGCACGCACAACCTTTATAATATCCGTTGAACGGTAAATGTTGTGGGATGTTCACTCTTCTCCTCCTGCAACAAAGCCAGTAAACTTTCCCCCACACTCACCCCTTCTGCCTCTTTGTAATCTCTCCTAATTTCTCATCTTGAACAGATGCAGGTCTAACAGCTCTAAACCAGGGAGCCGTGGGCCCCGCAGATAAACTCTTAGCTGATGGGGACTCCTGGCCGAGCACTGAGGCACATCAAAGCATCTGATGCAATGATGGACTAAGGGAGGAAACTGGGCGCTTACTGTAGTCAGGAGGGGTTACACTCTCTTGCTATGTGTGTGTGTGTGTGTGTGGATGTAACCATATCTCGCATTAAGCATGTCAACACACAGCATGTTTACAGCGATTCAGACAGCATGTTCTCACTGCTGGTGGTGGAGACTAAAAATATTTGCTGCCCTAATTCAACAGAATATTACTGGGACAGAGAGCGAAGTGACAGCGTGCTTCAAAGGCCAGTTGTTTTCTCGCTTTCTTTGCTTTCTCACTTTCATCTGCTGTTTAGTGTGCAAATGGAAAAAATGCTCACAAATCAATACATGCACTTACCAGCTAACTGTCGTCAAAAACAACATTGATACTAATGGACCACTCTGGCCTGACAGATTGACATTCACGCACACGCACACACACACACACACCTCATGTCTACTCATGGATGGAAACTACAGCCTCCACTCTGGACCAAATGAATTATTGAGCAACAGTAAACAGGAAGAGAAGATCCCACTGGAAAGTGTGTGTGTGTGTGTGTGTGTGTGGTAAGTGTTTGGGTGGGGGTTGCCCCACATTTTGTGCTCTTTTATTGCCACATGTCTCATGACATGTGTTTACACACACACCCATGTTTAGTCATCAATACGTTGGATGGACTATCACTGAGCTAAACCTCATTCTCATTCTGAACTTAACCCTAAAACCCAAGTCTTCAAAATCAACCAAAGTGGGGAGCGTGGATCTGTCTGCTAGCACCCTTTGCACCAGTTTAGGGCAAGAGCTGTATAAAATATACTGTATAAATGTATGAAAGTGCATTAAGTGTAAAAAATAAAGTATCATAAAAAATATGTTTACTTTTATTGTTTTGTGAAAAAAAAACGCTCTAAGTGAAATAAAAATCTTTAAGAAAGCCACACATATAACTCATGTAACTAATGTTAGCATTTCAACATAAATACAGAGTAGACTCTAATTTTATGCTAAACGTATAAGCGTATTTTCTCTTTATTTGACCTCATTGAAGTGTACAACATTCCTACATCCAATTTGTTTAAATATCTGCAAAATCATATGTGGGACTCACAATAACTGTCATAGTCATTTATAATACAATAAGGACAATAGTGGACAGAATGACGTCTCTGATTATGAGTAATTTTCTTAAAAGTGACCAGATTCTTTGCTTGATTCATTCTTTGACATTAATGAAAATAAATCTAGGATTCATATACTCCCAGCTGTCTATATATACTGTAACAGAAGGCTCCTGAATTTCCTCAAGATTAAGGAGAAAGATTTGGGGCTTGAAATATCTGACTGTGTGTGGAGGAAGGTGCTGGAAATATCTATCTCATCTCATCATACATCTATATGTATGAGCCATGCAGGGACACAATTCAAATCCGAGTTAAGTTGTGCGGCTCTGCTCCAGAGCAAACCTAGACAAGTCTGACGCAGACCAGACTCTCACCAAACCCGAGAACATTTACATAAAGATAAAAACATGACGGGAAAAATTAATTCTCAGCTGCTTATCTGGGTCTGGGTCATGGTGGTTCAGTGACAGGGCAAGCAAAATAGCCCAGATGTCCGTCTCCCTGGCTTCTTCCTCCAGCTCCTCCCGGGGGGATCCCAAGGCGTTTTCCAGGCCAGATGGGATATATAATCCCTCAGTGTGTTCTGGGTCTGCCCCGAGGAAATCCCTCCAGGTTGGATGTGCCTGAAAAACCTCCACGGGCATCCAGGAGGCATCCCAATCAGACACCCAAACTATCTTAGCTGGCTCCTTTCAGTGCAAAGGAGAAGCACTCATTATGGGTAAGTCCAGACACTCTGTAAAAGAAACTAATTTCAGTTGCTTACACCTGTGATTTAAGTCTTTCGGGTTCTACCCAAAGCCTAAATCTAAAGGATAGTGCAGGAGTAGGATGGGTAGGTGGCATGTCAGAAGGGTGAACTCTATTCAGCAAATGAAGAGGTGGCTAACATGAGTTTTGGATGGTTTTATCCTCCACTTCAGCTCTGTTTTCTACCAAATTAAAACACTTTTTGTGGCAATTCTATCAAATTAAAAGCCAACAGGTGTACACCCACAGAAAGCATTAGCAGTCCAAGTCTTTGTCAGTGGACTAATTAGAGCTTCTCACGACGATTCACATCTTATAAAAACTGAGATCAAAAATAGAAACAGTGGAGATGGCAAAGATTCGTCTGTGTGTGTCACTGGGACAGCTGAATGCACACGGCCATCACAGACAGTGACGCAGACTGACAGGTATTGTGTAAATCGACAGATCGCCTTAAAAAGCATGCGGGGACCGTTCGCATCTTGAATGGCGGCAAACTAAAAAGCTCTGCCTCTGGAGAACAAAACACTTCTACTTTCTCTGTCTCTCTTATTGAGCGCCTGATAAGAGCTAAGAGCCGTACGAAGACGTGAAGCCGCTGTGTGGGCTGCTGGAGAGCGTGGGATAAAAGCACCAAGGGTCCATTCATGACACAAGGGGAAGAAAAAGTCAAGATATGGCCACATGCTGCTGGTTTCATTTCGTTTTTCCAGTCACATGGCAGCAGAGGTGAAATGGAGACGCAGCCATGTTAGAATAAAAGCTGACAACCACAGAATGAAGTCTGTAGTCTGATATAAATTTGTTGAGTAAATCTATTGTGAATCCTATTAAACAGGGATCTCTAAGGGTTTACAGTAGTTACATATTTGGCCACACGGTCCAAGTTACTGAAATCTGAAGTCTAAATATGCTGAATGCCACTGTGTGCAGAGCTTTAACAGCATTTTTAAATTATGCTGATGGCTGTTAGTGCATTCTCTGTGTGTTGCTTTCAGTCCACTCATGTCAGCTTTAATTCTACATAATGTCTTTAAACCAAGATTTCATCTGTTGAATGACAGTTAATTCTCTCCTTTATAACGGTAACTTGTTTCAAACTGGTGTAACTTAGATAAGGAGACTTTTTAGGATGAACAGAAAAGTTCTTTAATCAAAACATTTGTATTTTTCGCTTTTTGTGTCCATAAGGTTTGCTACTAACTAAAGCATTTGTGTTTTTCTGCGGCAAACATTCAAAACACAGAAATGGCAGCTGGAAAACAAACATTACTCTTCAGGTGGGATCGACCGAACAATTCACCTTACTTTGCTTTTCATCTTTTTGCCATCAGTGTGTTGAGTGTGTGAATAGGTGAATGACCGGCAAATTGTAAAGCACTTTGGGTAAAAGCGCTACATAAATGCAGCCATTTTGACGATAATGATGATAAATTAAAGCTTCACTATTCAATATTCTTCTATGAACAATGGAAACGTTGACTATGTGTTGATAAAGGGTTTGCTCATAGGGGCAAACCCACGGATAATTATCACCCAGCTCCGTGGTTCCTTTCAGTTCTATGAAGCATTTCAGTGTCTTTTAGCTCATTGTTTTGGTTTTTGGGCCCGCAGCTCCATTGTTCTTGTTCACTCTCACCTCTCTCATCAAGCAGCGAAAAAAGCTCTGATAAACCAACTGTTCGCTAACCTGCTCAGCACCAAACGGCGGACAGACACAGTTAGCGACTAGCTGGTGAACATAGTGGAGCATTTAGCAGCTAAAGAGCCAGATATTTCCCTCAGGAGTTGATGGAGACCAAAAACAGAATTAAAACGACAGTGAATATCGAACTTACATTCACCAGGTGGCCAGAAACACAACTCCAACTGAATGATAATGTTGCTTTGTATCTGCTGGATGTGTAAATATGTTTGCTAATACATTCACCATATCAACTTTATAAGGTGATAAATTATGTGTTGTGTTTACAGCTTGTTGCGCTGCCCCCAAGTGGCCAGAAAAATCAATTAATGCAAATATTTTACAGCATAACAAACAGATTATGAGTGTATAATCTGAACCATTATTTGTCAGAGTGGCCTGCAAGAGATGGCCAAGTTCAAAGACTACAGATATTGCACTTAAATTAGGCCCTTTAAATATACAGATTTTTTTTTATAGTGGTGCAGCTTTACTGTGTTTATGAATAAAGTTTATTGGTTTCTCTGTTTAAATTGAAATCTGGCAGGAACACAAAGGAGAAACACTGTTTTCTCCCTTAAAAACTCTAAGCAAGATCTTTCCCTTGTTTTGCAACCAGGATCCCCCTGACTCTTGGAGATACTGGATGATGGTCTCATTTTAAACCCAAAGGTCCTCACCGGCCCCAGAAACACAACAGGCTCCAGCTCTCCCTGAACAGACTTCAATTTTGGTATTGTACACTTCTCTCTGTAGCAAATCCTTGAAAGGAACCCCAGGTGATTCAGCCCCCACATTTTCCACCTGTACTAAAGATGACTAATCCGTGGCCTCCTCCGCATTACACCTCCCCTCCTCTGTACTGACACTGCAGTCACTGCTGCCCTGGCCTCAAACAGCCCTGAACGTCGCTGCAGGTGGACAGACTGAAACAAGCACAGGTCAGTCCAGAGCAGCAGAGCTGACACACCAACAAGTCTCTTTATAGTTCTCTCAGCGGCACGTTTATTCTTGTAACAGTCAGATAAACTTATTAAAGCACTTGAATCCGTGCATGTGTTGGCAATCAAAACGCCTTTGGACAAGACTGTATTATCAATGTGATGTTAATAACTATGGCAGCGTAGAATAAAGGTAACCTTGTCTCTGATGTGTTTTTTTTTTTTGTTGCCATAACTCGGAGTTTAATTCCTGGTTAATATATCAGTATAGTAGGCTATATTGACACGTCCCATACCTCTTTAAGTCCTTTATTATTCACCTTCCTGCAAACACATAGAGGTGATACTTGTTGTTTGGTACCAGCGGAGGGAACACCAACCTTTTGTCCAATCCATAATAAAGAAGTCATGTTGCTTTTCTGACTGAAAAGGGAAGTCAAGCAAGTCACAATATCTTATTTTAGGATTATTTTAGATTCATGTCCAAACACAGAACCGTAATGATGTTAGCATCAAAGTTCATTCTTGATTGTGGAAATAGCAAATCAAAACTGAAGGTCTACTTACTAGCTTTTCTTTTTTAACCATCACATCGTCTTAATGAGTGGGTCGAGTTTACTCGGTTGTCACACGCGAGCTCAGTAGCAGTTATGATTTAATTGCACTTCTCGTCCATGTCGGCTTAAGTTAAGCATCAAAGTTCACTCTTGACCTTTGAAATAATAGTTAACTACTAGCAGTAAATAGCTACGGATGAAGCTAGTAAGTGGACATTGAGCTGGGATTGTTTTGTCAAACAAATAATCTAGTTTCAAGTACCTTTAACTTACACTTCTCTCATTGTTTTACTATTTTTATGGTCAGATACTGTTTCACAGAGGCCTCATTTATATGCTTGTTTCAAGAAATCCATTTTCCTTTTTGTTTTACATAATTATTTATTTGGAAACTAGCAAATTTCCCTAGATTACACAATATTTAGCTTGTTTGAAGACAGCATATTTAGCTGCATTTAATACCTACAGTAGGTTAAATACACTTTACCTATTTCTGGCATCAAAATCAAGCAAATATATACACAGACTAGTCTAAAACAGCCTTATTTCTATATTATTATAGCTCCTGAAATATCACACTTCAAATGTTCAGAAAGACAGTGGTGCAGTGTTGCATGGAAGTAATTTAGGTTGAGCTTTTCTTCCACGTTTAGTTCCAGTATAGTGCAACAGGACTGTTTCTTCAATGAAGTTTAGAGGTAGAAAGATCTATGTTTTGTGTTAACTTGAAAAAAAAAAAAAGCTCAATTATGTTACTATCATTTCCAACCATCTCTTTCAGCAGAAAACACAGGCAAGGTGGTTTCTGGCTCCGGCTGTGAGAGCAGTTAAAGCGCAATCAGGTGAATCAGTATGATAGAGGAACAATAGGAGCCTGAGGCAGAGACAGTCCAAATCCCAGACCTCTACCCTCTCCTCACTCTCTCTAGTTACTCACTGCTAGATACAATCAGACCGCAGCTCTGCAGGAGAAAGTATAATAAATCCACTTCCCCTCTGACTCAAAGTGAGCTGTTGTTATTCGTGTATGAGGGGAAAACATTATGACAAATGATGCTGGTTGACATGTCATAATTACTGTTTTTCACCTTTTACTTTTCCACTTGCTGACTTCTGGAGAGAATCTGGTGTTCCCACAATTATGACAGTGGAGGCTATGTATAAAAAGCTAAAAACAAAAAAAAAGTAACACAATTAAAAAGGCAAAAGCAGTGAGAGAACCAAGTCAACAGCACCACAAATCGATACGGCTTTTATTTATTTCAGAAACTTTAATACTGTGATCACTGCAAATGTCTTTTTCATACCTTTACATTTTACAAAGACAATGGATCCGGGATGTAAACAGTATTTTTAATTCTGTAAAAGTTATGGTCCTCTTGAAATTGTGTGCTTTATCTCCAGTCAGAGCTGATCACTTCAGAGCTGATCACTTCACTATTCAGTTTGTTCTTCCAACAGGAGGAAGCCAAACGGATCGCGGCACAGCGGTGTAAGCCGTGACTGTGAGCTTCGTGAAACCTTCCTCCCCCGCTGCAATCACTAACCTCACGATTTGTGCTTGATTGAAAACCAGCTTCCCCTACAGTACAAACAACATCCAGCCTGCTCTTGTCTGATCAGTGACGCTTAAGGAAAAGAAGGATTCAGATTTTTTTTTAAGTGAACAAAGTCAAGCACCTTCCTCGGTTTGTCGGGAACTGCACTGGCAGGAAAGCTACGGAGCAACATCTAGACAAGATTACACAGGAATGGATCAATTCACCCTTCTTATCCAAAACCTGCAAACACAATCCTTTTTATAAAACATTGTGCAAAGGTTCTTAAAAATAAAAGATATTACAAAACGGAACATTTGAACATCTGAACATTCACATTTCTCATATCCTTCTGAAAAGCACCAAAAACAAAGCTGAGGAAAGAAAAAAAAAAAAAAAAAAAAAACTATATGCACTGTAAAATAACTCAACATTCACACTGGAGTAACTCGACTGGTGTGTGTGTTTATGTCTTTGTATAATAAGGTTGAAAACGGTATCTAACACCCAACTCGATGCACACTTTTAAAGATGCGAGCAAAACATCTGCACTGCACAGTTTGTCATTTGGCCATACTTCATTTGAAATACAAAAAAACTAGAGCACTTTCCATGTACAGTAAAACATTACCTATTAGTCATCATTTAAGCATTGACATACAATTTACAGTCAAAACTTCCTGGATCTGGAACATTTCTGCCTATGTGACTCATATTTTGTGTATATTTTGAGGATTTCACATTATTGGATGACTGCTAGACTGCTTTTCACAACTGGCCAACTTGTTAAACTGTTAAAAACAACCAAATCATCTCAACAAGCAAAATACTTGAGCTATTGACCGTTCGTTCACTGGTGTTGTCCATACAGGCGGACAAGAGATTCTTAAAACAGAACCAAGACTTCTACATCTTTTTGTTGAGAGTCCACTCATCTCCCTGCAAAACTGCAGAGCTGAATGTCAGTTATAGTAAACATCACATTTCTTTAGGCTTGTTTATATTCTCTACATTCAGCGTGGGCGCCGTTTCGTGCTATGTGCTGCAGGGTTTTAATTGCATCCATTTAAGATGCAAATTTACTTTAAGAGATTCAAAAACTGGGAGGTTTTTTTTTTCCATCAAAAGGGCTTTGACAGCAAAGGGCAGGGAATTAAGGCTTACACCACGTTTGTGAACAACAGTTTAAATGTACAAGCTCAAGTCAGCGACCTGAAATAAACCCCACACTCTTGCTGGCTGAGGAAATAGCTTTGCGGCTCCTGCTTGTGCTGTAAGTAGCTTTGTGATTTGGGGGAAATTTACTTCCAATACACTCTTATTACAGGGGCCAGCTGCTCTGAAAGATTTACTGCATGTAACTGAATGCAAAGGCACACACACCGACACGTTTCCATACACTTCCCAAACCCTGTGTCTGGAGGCTTGCCAGCCTGATTGTGTTCTGTAAAAATATTCATATGAACAAGAGAAAGGCTGACAAACATTTATGAGGCAGAGTCGACAACTGTGAGTATGAGTATGATTTAAATTAATAAGTGTAAGTGTGTGTGTGTGTGTGTGTGTGTGTGTTACCAGGTGTGTTTATTTTTCAGGATGAAGAAGAAGAGCCTTTCGCTTTCATCTGTTCCCCAGGTGCTGTTTCAAAGGCACGTCCCTGCTCTGCCTGGGAGTAAATGACCAAAATAAGTGACTGTAGGCACGGCTGGATAGACTGATGCACATTCACACAATGACGACAACACACACACACACACACACACACACACACTGCCTCTGGTACAGTTGGTACTGTAGCTCCCTCTTATCATGGAGTATTTTAATCTAACGTAAGTAATTTTTGTTTAATTACTTTCTCAAAAGATCCTCACGTTCCCAACAAATACTGAACCTGAGGAAATCTATAGATGTTCAATTTTAACACACACACACACACACACACACACACACACACACACACACACACACACACACACACACACACCCCTAAGGTCTGCTCCCTTTATCAAAAATCAACCTCTGATTGTCTCTCAAAGCTGGCTTCTGATTTCGCTTCCTGTTCTGTGTTTGTGTGGCCTCCCGCTCGATGTCTGACTGATTGCTGAGGAGGCGTTGGAAAAATACAGAGTGACTGGCAGCACATTTAATAATCATGACATTTCCACTGGTCATCACTAGAGGGCACTGTAAGCAACACGACAGCAGGCTTGGGCACCACAAAATACAACATAATACAGAATAAAAAGCATATAGTCAGGCTTTAGCCAGAATTAAGAAAGAAAGCCATTTAAATAATATAGCTAGTGACCTTTTTCTCGAGGAACTAAACACTGATGTCAGTTGTACTGTACGAATAGAACAACTTATTTATTGGAATTATAATACAAGGAAATAAATTAACCTGGGAAAAAAGTCCCCCCTAATTTTTCCCTCCCAAAAATGTCTCTGTCATTTATTATCGGCTGGCTCTCTGTATTCCAGACAGTGGGATGGTGAGTGGAGTCCTCTCTTTCCTTTTTCCCCAAAGCACGATGTTCACTGCTTTAATGGAAGAGGATGGAGGCTCTTGTGCAGCAGAGACTGGTGTCTTCGAAGTTTAACCTTTAAAACATCTTTTCCCACATCGAACTTCTTCCCAGAGCAAACTCCCTCTTTTTTTTTTGAGAGAGAGACAAGAGTCCTGGCTTCTTCCTATTGCTTTTAAGACACATACAATTGGGATGGACCAAAGCACTCTGGATATCAGTCATGTTTTATGGCACCACATGCCGATGGCTTATAAATATACTCCTCTGTTGGGTGTTGGTTTGTGCTGTAGAGACAGACAGGATGCTGTAATCCAGATCTGAGTGACACAGAGGAGAAAAAAAATGACCAAAAAAAAAAAAAACACACTGTACAAATCCAGGTTTCCCTTCTGTTCAGAGGCAGATTGACCTGCTTCCATGTCGGTGGCTGACGGACAAAACAGCCACGACGACCCTTCAGTGGTTAGAAGCTTGGAGAAGAGGGAACACTAAGCTTCTTTACTCTCCATTTACATGTGAAGGAAATAAAAACCTCTCCCGTGTCCAGTGGTCTTGTGGCTTCAGATTCATTATGTGTTCGATTGTGTTGCAGCAAACTCCAAAGAAGTGGCTGGGCTGGCAGATTTGTCGCATACCTGTCTGACGTTGCGTGGCATTTCAGAGACTTCTTCTTTAGAGTCACATGGACGTCTCTGCTACCCTCTGCTGTGGCGGGTTTGATTAGCACAAAAGACCCAAGTCACCTTTCAGAGAAGCTGGGAAACATTTGATTAAAGTAATTGAAAAAAAAAAAGCAACAAAGAGGTAACATAAAAGGCCAGATATCTACAGTAGGTTGTCCCTAAAAAGAGAAACACATCCACTGAGAAAGCATGGCAGGGGGGGTCTGGTGATTCTTTACGTTCACATCAGGAAGAGGCAAAGCTGACTTCTTCAGAAAGAGTTGGGAGGGGAAGAGCTTCCTCTTTGTTGGCAATTTGGCAAAAAAAGATTTTGGCACAGCAAGATCAGAGAAAGATAGATTCAGCAACGCTCTCATGGTCCCATTGGAGAGTAGAGGTCAGTCCTTCATAATCTGATAAACGAAACCCATTTCTCATCCTGAGAAGTTTAACGGAGGGTCTGTGGAGACTGAGACTGGCCAACAATATTACCCGCTGATGTTTGAAGCCAATGGAAGATGGTCGGAGGGTTCAGCGAGTCTCCACTTTTCTTGTGCACAATTTCTTGTCAGTGTCGATCGCCCTCTGCCTCTCCATCCAGGCTGTGTGTGTGCTGATGTATGCATTTGTGTGCGTGCGTGTGTGCGTTCAAATGTGCAGGTCGGAGTCAGTTCATGTCGATGGTGTTGAAGACCCACTCGGTGAACTTCTTGAGCTTAGCAGCAGAGGTCTGGGACTCCTCCTGCAGTCTCTGGTTGTCCTCCCAGAGCCTCTTGATCTGAGCCTGAAGTCTCACCTTCTCTTCACGCTCCTGTGAAAGATGGAGAGAGGTCGGGTAAAATGAATAATGAAGCACTTAACTTTGGAAAAAAAATGGAATGAGTGTTATAATGGAACAAGTATGTCTCAAATACAATATAGATAAACAAAATCACTTAAGATTCAAGATTCAACGTTAACACATTACTCTCTGTATAAATATAATCAACTCTATCTGTTTGGTGTTTACATAAACATCTCAGGCCTGCAGACAGTGAGTCACCACTAGAGAGAACTTAAGGGCTTTGTTGATAGATTTTATCAGTTGACATTTTGAATCCGCCAAAAGCAGTAGTTGAGTGCATGAACATAAATATCTAGCCAGTTAAAGAAAACACAGAAACTGTGGAGAGTTTTGCTTCATGCTGTCAATCAGCTGATTGCTACTGGCTTGAGGGTGGTTAAAGGAGGTGAGAGCAAATTAGTTTTCCTGGTGTCAAACTGATCTACTGCTACTTTAAAAATAAAAAGTGAAGACGGCTTAACACTTTCCAGTATTTCACAGACATCAGAGAACTTACTAAGGATTGCGTAAGAAATAAATATCAACCAGACTGCAGGAATTTTGTGGCCGACAACTAAGGTTGGACTCGTTAACAGGTAGGCCACAAAGTCCGCAACTAGCAGCTCAAAACAACTCAGACCCTTAAAAAGGAACTGAGGGCTACAGCTTAGCTTGGATCAAGATAGGTGTGTGAAATGCATCTCACACACACGCATATAAAGCAAGCAAACGCATCCCTGAAAGTTGTTTTTGAGCCTTTTGCCTGGAAACACAGTGGAAGTAACTGAAATGTAGACACAAACTGGAAAAGAGCGTATAAGTGGATGGGTCTGAGGCCAATAATTCTAATAAGAATACAAGAGCAAAGTTAAAAAAGAAGCAAAAGTGCTGCATACTGTGAATGGCAAACATTTAGATGACTGGTGAAGTGCAGTGTTTAGGGTTTAAGTTATAGCCGCCCTCTAAACACAAGCTGTGTGCCTTTTACTGTTGATTTGCACCACAAGCTGCCTTCAATCCAGTTAGGCTTGTTAACTTTGTTCAGTATCTTGTTTCACATATCAGCGCCAGAGTTGCAGTACCTGGCTGTTTGCTGAGGTGTTAGCTGCAGTTTTAGACTAAGGTAGTAAAGCCTCCTCCCACAGCTCCACAGTTATCTAAAACTTAA
This sequence comes from Macquaria ambigua, assembly GCA_008360985.2. Lineage (NCBI taxonomy): Eukaryota > Metazoa > Chordata > Actinopteri > Centrarchiformes > Percichthyidae > Macquaria > Macquaria ambigua. The sequence continues at coordinate 26,722 of VMKM01001339.1, read as the reverse complement.
GATTTCCTCTTTGATACATGTCAGTGTCTCGTAGTATTCAGATATACAAATACTAGGTACTTTAATTGCAAGCATCCCAGGTTAACAGTATCAACATAACACATTTCTGACCTGCTAAGAGTACCTCTGCTGCTTCATCAGAAAAGAGCAGCCTAGGAAGTAATTGTTACAATTTGCATTACTGGAGCAATGCACTCCTTCCAGGTGATATGAAGTAAAAATAATAGTTTGAGTGATTGCAGTGAGATCTGAGTCAGCACTTACCAACGATAAGCAGCATTGTTGAACCCAAAACAACAGTGGCACTGCACAACTGCTGACTGTGTATTTTTTATTGAAGACAAAATATTTATTTACATCTGCTCCCTGTTCCACTGTATGCAAATCAACCAAAGCCTTTCATTTTCATCCCTACTGGCAGTTGAATAGAGAAGAGGAGCAAGAAAATTATCTGTCAGCACAACACAGAGTAAAAGAGTTTTGAACCACAAAAAGAAATCAACTGAAACTCTGTGCGTATGTTTGCGTTTTCCCTCCCACCTTCTTCAGGTCCTCCTGGAGCATCTTCACCATGGCCTCCAGCTTAGTCACCTTCCTCTCCAGCCCTATGTGACCCTCACTGTGGAAAAGAACCAAACACACACCATTGGTTGGCCTTGTTTATACACTCGGTGATAGAGTGTGGAAAACTATTTAGAATTATGTTCAATCTTGACCTCAAAACTCGCTGCAGAACTACAAGTGAACTCAGTTTACACTATGTGCCCTCGACCATACTACCCATTGGTTTACTGTTCAATCTGTATATTACTGCATGCAATGACAATAAAGTTGAATTGAATCTAATCTAATATGACCCCAAAGGACATGAATATATAATAAAAAAAATTAAAAACACACTCATTGAATTAATTGAGTCTTTTTTTTTTTTAGCAGTAGTTAACTTACTTTATTGATGAGGTAGTGAACTATACATTTTCCTTCACAAAGTAAAGCAACAGTCTCACTTTTACTCTTTACTATGTCTTGCTTGGCTGCAAAATGAACAAGCTTCACTTGTGTTCACACGTGTTTCCTGCGCATTTCTTGAGTTTGAGCATTTTGTGTCCTGGCTATATCACTACTACACCTGCATTAATAGGGTATAGTGTGAATGGAAGTCAATTAAATGCAGAAACAAACTTAAAGAGTGTGTGAGTATGACGTTACCTAGATGAGGGCCGTGACAGTGGAGCAGGCTGCAGCTCTATGTGGGGCTGTTGGGGACTGGAGTCCCCTGGGCTTCGGTGGTTAGAATCTCCAAACACATAACTTCTCTGGACTGGAAGAAGAGAGAAATGGACGAAGATGTAAACAAGTCAGAGTTACAAATACACAAAATCAGCAGCAGGTGTAGGCAGATGCATAATTAATAATTAAAAGAGCACCACCCTGGCCTGTAACTGAAAGTAATTCTATTCATAATGTAACATAAATACATAGTGTAACACTGCAATGATGAAAGTCTATATTACTTGTAAAAGGTTGTCACAAGATTGACACAGCCTTTAGGCCAGTTTCATGATATCTTTACCTTTATTTCAGGGTCATAAAATACATAATTTCTTTAAGTAAAGTGCTTAATTTAGGAGATAAACCACATAAAAGGAAAGACATGTGTGCACTTATTAGTAATTGGTAATACCGTAGTGTGTATTTCTTTCACTCTCAAAGGTATTGGCCACATCCACCAGGTGTGTCCACTCCAGGGGGCTGTCTCTGTCTGAAGACGGGAGAGGCATCAGCTCCTGGGGGATGGGTCCACGATGACGCTCCACCAAATCCACCAATGATGTGTCAGATGCCGAAAGGTCACCTATAAACAGAAATTAAGTTGTGGAAAGACCTGAATGTAAAATGAATTTCCCATATCGTTTCTATGACCATTATGTATTTGCAATCAAAAGGGGGCAGCAGATACACATCTGGAACTTCGGCAAAATCAGATCTATCACATATCCTTTCAGTTTATTTCAGTTTTTTTTTTTTATCATTCTCAAAAACAAACCACATGACTTGGTGTGGATGTAGAAATCACCTCGTCCTGGACTGATTTCACTCCATTGATAAATTTACCACATAACATGAAGACCTTTGGTTACAAAATATATATGAATGTGAATAGAATCCAGCTGTTATAAATACCTCTTTGGCCAAGAAACCTACACTGTTCTTCCTCTTTCTTACCATGGAGTTTGACACCCAGCTTATAGGAGGGCCGTCGGAGGGGAACACCACGGGTGGTGGGTGAGCGTGGGAGGGTGGAGCAGCTGAAGAGAACATCAGTGCCGAGTGCCGGTTCAACCACTGAGTCGCCCAGGGAAGGAAGGCGCTGGCCGCGGTAGATACTCTCATCTGACAGGGTACGATGGAGTGAGCGACGGCGGCTGAGAGGCTGGCCTGGTGGCGATTTCTGGCCGTGCTGCACAGGAGTAATAATGGAAGTGATGAAGAAGTGTTTTAGTAAATATTACTGAAACACAGGAGCATTATGTGGGTGAACACCTGTATAGCGACCAAGAGCACCAATGCTTCTTGGTGTGGGGAAATCTCTAGGCTACATCTAGTTTAAATTGCTACCAGTACTTTAAAAGCATTTATTTCCATATGCCCATATTTTAATACATTAGTTACAAATAGATGTTTACATTTATTGCCTGATTTTTACTTTGATATTTGCTTACACAATTTACACCAATAACAAAAACCTGAATGGGATGTCAGATGGATTGGACAAACGTGAGTAACTTATTGAGGTAGCCAAGTGTACCCATCCTATCACAAAGTTTTCTTTGAAAGAGACACTCGTTCAGAGGGTAATGTCTTAGGAGCAGAATTATAATGACTTCATTTAGTCTAGTCCAACCAGGCTTTATGTAGCCAGGTTTAAATGATGATATCAGTATTCCAAAATCTGTTGTTCATCAACTTTACTCACCAGAAAGATTCACTGAAATGTGAGAGAGAGCAGTTTAGTAATTTTAGGATATGTTCCTTTTAATGTGTCTATTAACAGGTTGTTGATGTAACCCGATTCACAAACATGCCTGCAGACGTACCTTTTCCTTATGTCTGCGTGGTGGTGGAGGGCTGTCGGGGGCACTGTGTCTCTTCACATCTTCCTCCATAGTAGATTTGGCATGAGGCTGGGGAGAGTGCATATCCCGAAGAGAGGGCCTGGCTGCTGGGGTTGGAACAACCTCCACTCCACCCTCTCCTGGAGACTTCCTAAAACACCCACAGACACAGCCAGATGATTAAGCAACCACAATCATGAGATAAATTATTAATAACATTGATAAATAATAAAGGTATGTGGCTTTTCATTGGCAAATTGCATTCAGTTACTGAATCACTGTTAAGCCTCTAGTGTAATACTCTCTTTAACCACAGGGGGGTAATCAAGTAATACGCATATTATTACTACCAACAGGAAAGTACAGTGGGTGGACAAGTAATGGGATCAAATGCAGTCTTATACAGCATCCCTACAATAAATACTATCATTGTAAAACTAGTAATGTTCAATTTTGTCACCCTAATACATACTGTATACTGTACAGGGATGCAGGAAAAAAAGAATGCTGCAGTCTGATAAAACAACACTGCAAACTGTGCTCTAGAAAGTTAACCTCTGACAGAGTCTCAACATGAATGCAACATTATTAGCTTTACAAAAGTTAGTATTGATTGAGTACTACTGTGAATGAATGGCATTATATTGTAGTCCTTGTCCTTGTGTTCATTCCCCACTCCCTGCAGGAATTGGTAGGTTTACAAAAACAGACCTCAATCCAGTATGGACCTGGTTCAGTTGTTCCAAACTGTCCCAAACTACAGGAGTGATAAAACACTAGGCATTCACTTCCAATGTAAGCAACGTAGGTAGACTGTTACAAAACCACACATACCAGCATCAGCCAGGGCCAAATCGCTGGAGAAATTAAATGCTGAGATGACGTAGTTTTTAAGGGCCACCTATTGCACCTTTGAGCAATGCATTTGAAACTCCACAAACCATTATAAGGAACCATTATTACCATATAGCTTAAAGGTTGTGTGTAACTGTGTGCAGTTTAAATCCACTGCTACACTGGGAACTACAATTAATCCCACTTTATTGCTTCCTCATTTCTTTTTTTTTTTATTTTCTCCATCCTTACTTGCGTGTATCTCCAAAGTCGACAGAATTGATGGTGGAACCGGGCTTCCTCCAGCCAATCAGGTACTTGGACTGAGCTCCCTGGCGGGGGTAGAAGCTTTTGGGCCCAGGGGATGCTGAGGACTGGGATGAAGGGGAGGTGGCTGAAGAAGAGGACTCCTCTCTTGGGGAGCTGTGGCCTGAGTGCCTGGCACTGATGGACAAAGGAGGGGAATAGAGGGAGGAGAATGAGAGGTGTTACTCGTCATGGCGATGCACCACAAATAACAAAAGCTTAGACACTGACGTAAGATATATACAAGTTGTGTCTGAAAACCATCTTAAGGCAATGACAGGATTAATTGTGTAACATTCTAATCATCTAGGAATTTCCAGGGATGACATACATTATTGAGTTATAGATCTAAACCTATATCAAAGTATCACCTGCAGTCAAGCCAATCTTGGCAAACTAATTTCAGAACCCCCTCTTATTCCCCCTCTGCCACTATGACAGAATACAAAGGTAGCCAAAATGCTGGACAGATGATGCCCAGGCCATGAACTGTAACTCTATCTGAACGGGTGAATTAAGACTTGCTCAAACAGGAAGAGCAAGACACTGGAGTTCCCTCGGCTCTAGACACCAGTCCAGCTACGAAAAGTTGGACACGTGTTCCACATTTCCTGAGGCCTAATGTGGAAAGATAAGAGGGAGTTAAAATTACTCCCGTGCTTGGTTTCCAGGAAAGACTTATTGAGAGGGAGGTGCTCTCGTGTGTGTTCTCCTTGGGCGAAGAAATATTGGATTGAGTAATGAGAATTGGAAACATGCTGCAGAGGTCAGGCAAATACTGATGACAATGACAAATGACAAAGTGGAAGAAGTCAAATTTAAAATTAAAACTGAAATCAGTTAAAGCTGTAAGATGCAACTTTTATTCAGAGAAATTAGATTTACGCTTTATTCATTATCATGCTGTGCTGATGGAAGTGCTCTCACATCGTCGTGTTTCTTTCAGGGTAAACAGTTCTTTAAGATGAAAAACAAGCGTTAGAGTAAGAACTTGGCTAAGTTTGCATTTGTTAGGATTCAAGGATTCACACAATGCGTTTTGGTGAGAAACACTGAACGTAAACCTAACTTTTTTTGTTTGAACTCCACAGGGTACATTTAAAGCACTGGTTCCCAACCTTTTTGGCTTGTAACCCTTAACAGCCAAGTAATACCTTCCTGTGACCACTCATCACAGGTTGTTTATGTTTATGAATGCCTTCTCACATTGTTTCATCTGAATAGTTTTTTAGTGTTGTGAAGAGCTACAACTATCATTTTCCAAGAAAACACAAAGCTTTGAGAAAAGTCAAAATAATAAATAAGACAGTAGAATAAAAACAGTTCTGCTTAACTTGTTAATCATATCACAACCACTCAGATTTATCTTGCAACTCCATATGGAGTCCTGCCCCCCAGGTTTCTAACCACTCCCATGAAACATAAAGTTGTACACTGTACGTCAAGTTTTGCACAGACACACTAACTCCTCCTCGCTCTCACACAAACACTTAAATATCACCACAAAAACACACAGACAGACCTCGAGTGTGATCCTGCGTCACTCAGACTGTAGGTGCTGCTGTCTCTAACAAGGAGATGAGTAGGTGGGGTTCGGCCTGTCCCGTCCAGACTCCTTTCTCCCGGAGGGCCTGGGGACTCGGCAGCAGCAGGCGACCTCTCCAGCATCCTGCGGCCTCCTTCGGTGGGGCTGTGCCATGGAGACGCTGACCGCTCCCTGCTCTCTCTGCCACCACTGGGAGCCAGCAGGGAGGTGGTGCTGCCATGATGAGAGTGGGGGTGGGTGTGGTGAGAGGCTCCATAAGAGCTGGTGTCGATGCCGCTGTCGGCCGATGCCCCCTGGAGATACCCTCCTCCTCCCAGGCCGTTGGGCTCTGTTTCACCCTGGTCACCGCCGGAGCCTCCACCCGCTCCCATTTCGTACCATTTATCGCTGTCGCTGTGGCCTCCACTGGAAGCTGTGCTAGATAGAGTGTTACTGCTGGAGTGCCCAGAGTAAGGGCCGTCCGACTGCCAAAACAAACAGGAAGTGGAAGAGCAAGGGGAAATGACAGTTGAGGGAGATTTCCAGGTCAGTTTTTTTTTTTTTTAGCAAATAATCATTAAAATTACTTCAAAACATCAGACTAGTCCTTAACACCAAACAAACAAATCATACAGTATGTGCCCCAGGATCTGGAGAAGGAGGGGTTAGAGACCATTTCAACTGATCTGTCAGAGTTCTGATGGTGTAAGTAAATAGTGTAAGACAGGTGTAAAGCCTGACCTGGCTGCCCTTCTTCGGGGACAGGTGGATGACCTGCTCCTGCCTCTGGATGCGGGGAGCTCCAGAGTAGCCTTGACCAGATTTGGAGACTGGGGCCTCTGCAAGAAACAGACCAATAAACACAGCTGGGGTTGGTGACAAACACATGCACACACCCTGCAGTAAAATCAGATGACTTGTTGATGATTCAACAGAGAAGTTGCTCTCTTCTCCGCTCACTTATGTGTATTTTGCTACTACAGCACTCATGCTTCCAGGAGGCCCATAACGCTGACATTGTTTTCGTTCTGCCTCTGCAGTGTCCATGAACAAAAACCCAGATCACTTGTCATCAAAAGCAACGCACATCAAACAGAAATTTGTCCCCAAACGGTCCCTGCTGGCTTTGTTTGTTCTGGGCAAGCTGTGCCACATGAGGGAATGTGTGTATGCGCCCTGAAGCGAAACTCGGGGTATAAATGGGACTGTTGTGTAATTGTCTAGATGTTATGCAACAAGACATACAGAGTAGGCAGCTAATGACCACAGCACGATAAGAGGGAGAGCTAAGGGAGGTATCATAACATCTGCTGGGGTGAATCTCGTAATATTGTGTGAACCCTCCCCCCATCCATCTCTCACTTCATTATTCATTATTCTGCATAGTCTTCTCTGCATAGTGGCCCATAGGGCTCTCTGCACTAATTAGAGATGGTTGCACGTTTGCATGCGTGCTTGTTTGAGTGCCTGTACATATACAGTATATGCAGTACTATGTGACCACATGTTGGTGTGCGATATATTGTTTTGTTTCTCAAGAGTTGTGATTGGTCAACCAGATGTCTTGGTATGAAAAGCCTGATGTTTCAAGACAAACCAAAAGCACCATTTCCCAGCAACTTGCACCAATGTGTGCACTCCAGTAGGCTTTGTTGAACTAAAAAACATTGTTAGGGTAGTTAAAAATTGCTGTGCATAGGAAGGAAAGTCGTGACAAATAGCAATTTTCTGCATCTCACCACCCAATGCATGAATTAATCATAAACCTGCCACAGGATATCAAGAAAATGGAGAAAATGCTGTGTTAAATGGTAGACGCAACAGCAAAATTGGATGCAATAATTACTCTAATGCAAAACCCTGTATACATGAAGGGCTAAGGTAATGTCCCGTTTGTGTGCGACAGGAATTGGGAGACAAAAAGTAGGAACAAAAGTGAGTATTCTGCCCTCTGCATGACTTGTGTTATTTCTGGACAGAGCAGGCCACATCATCATTGCTGAAGACTAACAGGTCAAGGGGGTAAAAACGGGAGGAAGAGGAAAGGACAGAACCCTAAACCACAAAGACAGCAAAGTAGACTGTGTAGGGCTGGACACTTGGCGGACACAGGCCGAGCTGGCCCAGCCTGCATTGTTCCACCCCGACCAATAAAGACATAAGTGCTGTAAACAACCACAAAATGAAAGACTAAGGCATTTCTCTGTGATTGTGGCAGTCAGGAACAGGTTGAGGACACGGCTGAAAGTAGGCTGGTCAACAATCAACCAAAGCAACATCCTGCTGGGAATCAGAGGAGCGGTAGAGGAGCATGTAGTCTTTGTGGCTTTCAGAGACCGAGCTGAAAAACAAGAAGAAAACTCCCCAAAAAACAGTTCATGGGAGAATACTATAATCTATAATGTACAAGAGAATAAAAAGATAATGAGAGACAAACATAAGCCATAGCGGAGACTGAGGAACAGACTGGAGGCAGGGAGGGAAGGAAAGGCACACAAAGAGAAGGTTGGCCAACTGTGTTGTTGACAGGAAACACAGGAATTTCTCCCCTTTCGCTTTCTCAATTATTAAACCTTATGGAACAGAGTGAAAAGTGACAGCGAAAAAGCCATACACTTTAATTGAGATCGCTGTTTGATCTCATTTCCCCCATTCAAAAAAAATATCTCTTTCCTTTTTTTCCCTTCCTGTTTGTCTCATTATCTTCCCACTTTTTCATCTGTTTGCAGAGACATTAAGACGTTCTCTGTGAAGGCAATATAATTCACAGCATGCAGAAGAGGTGGAGGAGGAGGAAGAGGAAGAGGAGGAGGGGGGGGCTGTTTAGAGTGTGTGGATGCTGTCAGAGTTGGTATCTCAGCTCTGGAAGAAGCTGTTCCAAAAACCTGTCACTGGCAGATGAGGAGGCACACACAAACACCACACACACACACTCTTCCGGATACCTGTCATTTCAAAGGATTTATCAATATGGATGATTTCTTTCCTGCACTGTCCCTCCTTCCCCAGCTATTCAAGAGTCAAGTGCCCTCACATTCCTCCCATATAAAAGCACAGAAATTTACATTGCTGAAAACATTAGAATCTACCTAGAGTAAAGCAGAGTGAGACACAGCACCTTCCTCTCCTACTAAGTTTACTGTATTAACTCCACTATTTCTCCACAAGATATATTCACCTGTTGACCCTCGTTCGGCTCCTCCCCCTTCCTCCATTCTCGACCAATTGGGAGTCGACTTCCCACTGGACCCGCCCTCTCCGACCACCTCTCGTCGCTCCGCAGACATTGGAGAGTGGCGGTTGCTTGCAAACCTGGTGAATGAGCACACAGGCACAATTTTTTTTTTTATTCAGCTTTTTTTTAAATCAGCTAAATGTGTGTGTTTCCACTGATTAAAAATGCAGAGCTAGAATTGACGGAATAACAGAGTTTGAAACACAATACATTTTCCCACAGGCTGTAGTGGGTGGAAGGGAAAAATAAATTAAAAAAAGACATTCTGTCAGGAGAATTATCATACACAAAGACACACAAATGCTATCACCTCACTCTCCTACACTATCGTCATACACTGTTACAACTGTCAAAGGAATCTAATCTCAAGCCAACTTTTGCTATATTACAAAACAATGAAATAAAATATGAAGTTGATAAATTCACTTTAGTTGGGTTGAAATGAATAAATCAGCTTCCTAAATGTAAAACAAGGACTCCAGTAGAAATAGTTTTAAGATCAATGACTTTGTTGTTTTTTTGTTGCTTTCTAAAGATGAAAATTTCCTTTTTAACATTATAATTATTTTATATATTAATTTGTATACATTATAATACAAAACATGAAAAATTAAATAACAAAATAAAGTGCCTCAAGCCCAGCAAAAAACTTTTTTGTGATAATGGGGGAATGGTGTCAAAATGTGTTGCTTCTGATACGCTATATCATAATTTGCATAAAAAAAATACCCTGAAACAAACCCAGCCACAGACAAACACAATCCCTCTTCCCCCTCTTCCTTACTGCTCAGGCATGGACTTCTGTCTCCAGTGAGCAGAGCTTCCGGAGGCGTCGCTGGAACAAGACAGGTTGCTGGGAGAGCTGCGATTGTGAGGGGAGCGACCCAACGCCAGGGAGGAGGCCAGGCTATAGCTCTCACTGCCCGGAGACATCCTGGTAGACGAATAAACACAATCACACACAGGAACTGTAAGAATTTACAGGCACGTGGAAATGCAGGAACTAAAGGAAGATGAAATAAACACAGCAAAGCGTTGTAGGAGCAAAATGTTCTTAGTTGTTCCTTCAGAGGAAATTCCATTGATTGCTACTTTGTGGCCTGGCTCCCACACAGTCTGGATGAAAAAAAAAAAATGACATGAATACTTAAAAGCATCTGCTTAAAAATCAGCTACATACCCAATAGCTGCCTTTTGTGTGCTTTGTTGATGCACTAGCTTGCAGAATTTGCAATGATTTTTTTGTTGCATTTCAACAGTGTTAGAGGTGAAAATATTTATCATTTCACATGAAAAAAAAAAAAAAAGATGACTTCACCAGCTTTTGGTCTTCAGAATCCATATTTTCCAGTTCATACTCTACTTTGGAAACCTCCCACACCCTTCCCCTAATATAAAAATTAAATTCCAAAAATCCATATTTAAAAAGCCAAGGGGCTCTAACCTCTTGGTGTCCAGGGGCCGGCCGTCACTGCTGACACTGCGTGGGATGACAGCGCCCCTCTCCAGCCTCTCAGCTGACAGGGTCTTCCCCACTGAGCTACCCAGGCTGATGGCCCGGTTGGGCGTGTGGGGCTGTGGCGAGGCAGTCAGTGACTGCTGAGGGCTGCTGGACGTCCTCTGCCACTTGTTGTTGTTGCTGCGGAAGGGGAACTTGTATTCGAAGGAGCCACTATCACTGCTGCTGCCCTTGTAGTCTGACACAGGCCGATAGAGCTCTGAACAGCCCCTGTAGAAGGGGAGGAAGGACATTTTGTTTGAGAAGCAAGTGCTGTGTGTGTCTGTGTCAGTAAGGGTTCACAAAGCTTTTCTTTCTTCTTGGCAGGGGTAGAAAAGATCTGAAATAAGATTTGGGATTCGTGACTTTTTAAATATCCAGTGACACAAATAAAATAAAGAGCAGTATATCTGCTATTGCATGTTAATTAGCTAGGTGCACTAGTATTTTATTTGGTGATGCACCACTAAACTTCAGATAACAAAGGACAGCAATTCTATTTACTGTCACTCCAGATAACCAAATTAATATATTTCCATAAGAACCTAAAGGAAACAAATTATGGTACCTCTCCCATCCCCACATACCTGCGTGGAGTGGCGTCATCATGTGGAGGGATGATAACAACACGCACTGTCACTGAGGTCCGCAGGAGGTCAATCATCTGCTCATGGGTCAGTGTTGCCACAGCAACTTTGCAGATTTCTACCAATCGGCTTCCCTGTCGCAGTCCTGCCTGCCAGGCGTAACCGTATGGCTCCACCTATTAGTAACAATGTTTGATTGCATTACAGCTGCAGTGGTGAAATGCTTCATTCTCCAAACAGTAAGATAGGAAGTCAACGTGTCCACATATGCCATCACGTGCTTATGTTCAATCTAGTTTTCTACATTGAAAAAATAAATACATCGCCATTTGTTTTCTCTCCCTAAAACAAACAACAAATGCTCTCCAGTCTCCCTTTACTACCAGTAAACACGTTAAAGCTACAAAACAGGAACTAGTCCAATAAAAAAGCAAACAAAAAGACAAATCATCATTAACAGGTAGACTCACAGTAATAAAGCATATTCAGATCTGTAAACACATGTTCTACTCCAATTAACTTGATTGTTTTAGAGTACATTTTCAGAAGAACATTTGAGATATGTACAGACAGATACCTCAGCCACGATGCCCTCATAGTTCACGTGGAAGCCGAGCTGCCCAAGGCCATTTCGACGAAGCGTCATCTCTGATGTCTCACAGCCCTTAGTCAGGAACTGGACATAGGGAGGGCAGAGAGAAGCACAAAGTATAGATGATGAAAGATGAAGTGACAGGAAGGATCAAAGGAGAGATGATGAAAAAGAACCAAACAGGTCAAGAGGTGAGGAGAAAAAAGTGAACAGAAAACGGGGGCATAGTGAAAAAAGAAAAGAAGAGAGAGAAAGAAAAATGAAGGTGAACATTTTTTATCTTCCACACTCTGAGTCAAATTTGCACAACCACCAAACACTATTTTCATGTGTAGAACTAGTTGCTGTTACTGGGACGATTAAAAGGGTTATTTTAATCTGCAAATGTGTAGGTCTGCATGTGCGTGAACATGTTCAGTGCATATGTACACATGCGTCCTCTTTTAAATTGAAGTTTAAACAACTTAAGTGATCCCTAAGACACTTATGGCCATAAATAAAGATGAATTAGTGCTCCAGCATAAGTGGTACACCTCTCACTAGATGTGCACGCCGCTCATGCATTCACACACACACACACACTCGACAGAAATGAAAGCAGTTGCATCTCTTGCTGTGACACTTTAGGCTGTGCTCACACAGAGATGCGTCGCTTAGGAGAAACACTTTTGAACTTCATGTTTTTTCATGGAAGGATGAAGCATTCAGGCGGGGTGGGGAAAGCTGTAAAGCGGCCGCGCTTCTTTTTCACAGGGCGTGATGTGGAAAAGTTGAAAATAGTTACATTTTTAAGGAGAAACAGCCTGGATCAGGTGTCAACATGCAAAGGGCAACCAATGAGTTGACAAAGGATCTGGTAAAACCAATCCTCATTCCCGACTGCTATTTTATTGTGGTCGGTCACAACTCATCCCTCTCTCTCCCTCTAATGACGTACCCGGAGGCTTCAGGGCACCTTGCATTTCTCTGTCTGAACAGGGCATCTCTGAACAGCTCTACAGAAGTCAAACTCACAGGGAAGCGTGAATAAATCATGCAGCAGACTGGCACCTGATAGGAATTGTTATGATGCTCTCTGATGTTTCAGAATGTGTGCGTGGGAGAGGAAGAGAGTACAAGAAAAAAGGGAACGACAAGAAGCAAACAAGGGAAAAAAAGAGAGCAAAGAGAGGAGAAAAAGAGAGAGAGACACTCAGATAGGAAGAGAGAAAGAGAGATGAGTTCCAAAAAGTGGATGGCCCAGGGCCACTTCCCTTCCTCTTTCTGGCACCGAGGTAGTCCAAATGATTGAAGATTAACACCAGATGCATAAAATGCAACATGAAAGTGGTACATTTCTGAGTCCTGAGCCAAATAACGATGTGTGTGTGTGTTCAAATATGTTTGTGTGCATGTGTGCAAATCAAAGATGGTGGACTCAATCCAGGTTACATAAATACAGGATAAAAAACCATCAAACACACACGCAGTTTGAAGGTAGGGAGAGGCTGGGGAAATGAATGTATTCTAAAGCACTGGTGATTACATAAGAAAACACCTTTTTTTCTAACCAGTTTCCATGGAAACAGCTAAGGAAGAGCTAGCACCACTTTACTGTATGTGTAGGTGTATTAGGAGTATGTTGTCCAGAGGTGTTTCTGAAACTCCCTCAATAAGCTGAGACCAGTAATGAGACAGCAGCTTTGGCATGTAGACACAGAAATGTTGTCATTCTGGCAGACTGACAGCCAACAGTAAATAGTAAGAGAGACTGTGAGTGGGCCAGGTAATGATCAATGGCAGCCAACAGCATTTTAGTCCATGGATTTGGTTTCTCAGTACTTGTCTGCTCACATGAATGAATGTTTGTCACCCCAGCCATTCTTTTGTCTTACTCAGAGTCTCCCAACAACCACATGGTGTCTGGTTTAATTTTGCAGCACGAGTGTGTAGTTGCCATGGCCTCAGCTATGACAGCAGAGCTCAGGAAGACCAACAAATGTCAACGATTGATATAATTGTGAAAATATAGCAAACAACTACTTATTAAACATATTACAAGCAAGAATAGGTTTTATAATTTCATTATCTAAGCATGCTGACATGCTCACATATGTAATGTATTTGTGTGTCGTGTGTGTGTGTGTGTGTGTGTGTGTGTGTGTGTGTGTGTGTGTGTGTCTTCTAACCTCTAGACGTTTGACCACCTCTTTGAAATCCTCAGTGTTATTACTGATACTCCTCAGAGACACACTTTCTCCGCGCTCGTAGAAAATCCGCAAAGACGCAGGGCTGCTCAGCGTCCAGCCAATCACGTCCTTAGTGGCACAGTTGAACACCACGGCCTTGGCCTCCTGGTCCAACAGGATGAGGAAGTCATTGGAGATGGCCAGAAGGCCCTCCAGTTCCCCTCCGGTCCCGTGATCCTCAGCGTGGACCGGCCAGGTCACCGCCCCCAGGCTGCGCAGCTCTGCCGCTCCATACGGCCGGCTCTTCTCTTTTTTCTTGTGGGCCAGTGAGATGAAAGGAAACTTTCCAGAGGGGTCAATGGGTGTGCTGGTGGTGTGGCGCTCAGCCAGGTCGCGCAGGTACTCCTGGCGTGTTCGGGTGGCCATGGCACGGAACTTGTGTGACTTGTGGGCAGCATTTTCTGCATTGATGACCTTGGCCAGCAGGAAGTCCCGGAACACAGAGGACTTGGGAAAGGTCACGCCTTCTGGGATAGGGGGGCCGAAAGACGGCACGTCTTTGGAACGAGTGACCGCCACACTACAGGGAGACGAGCAGACCAGGAAGAGAAAGTGAGGCAAGAGGAGAAAGAAGGAAAAATGGGTGGAGAGGAGAGAATAATTGATGGTTAACAAATCAGTTGTTCCAGTATTGACCAACAATTTTACCAATATAGGGTGGGTATTTTGTTCAGACAACATAGATCCTGTGGCTTAGATTCAGTGTTTTATTACACAGTAAATCTGTTCAAAATGTCACATCACATCACATCCAAGCATGAAGTATTTATGTCAGTAAGATTTAAAAGTTTAAAAAAAAGTGCTGCCAGATTCTGCAACAGAGTTCATGTTTGATATAAAGCCTCATGCTGTTTGCTCACTCAAATATGGGAACAAAAAAGGCTTCGAATTCTTGACTTCAAATTAGTTGTCTCTACTGCGATGTTCATCTGTGATATATGATGTTCATAATAAGTATTAACACATTTGCTATTGTGTGGAGGCTACATGAATTAGCCTTTTCCCAATACTGAAGCATGTACTTCATTTACATCTCGTATACCTCGCTGTTTTCCCTGCTCTCCACCTCCCTTCCCCTCCTCATCCCCTTTTTCCTTTCATTAAGTCCCTGGAATGGCCATCTGAGGCTGTTTGCCCTGTCTGGTATGTCAGGAACTCAGCTGAGCAGCCACGGAGAGGAAGGAGAGTCGAGGAGGAGGATGAGGGGAGAGTGCTATTCCAAATCTCCTGCCCAAAGCCCCAGAAAACCCAGAGTGAGGGAAAAGGAAAATGTGGCTGAGAAAGGAGGATTGTGTGGGAGGACTTACTGCTTACTGGAAAAGGCAGCATTCTTTTTCTGTTGTGTGAGAAACAGACTTACAACCTTATCTGTTGAATGTCTCAGTCTGAAGCAGTTGACAATAGGTGTAAAAATGCCCTGAAATGGCCTTTAAAATCTGTACGTGGGTCACCTGTCCTTGTCCTCAACCTCTTCTTGACCTAATGAGCTCAATCACAGATCCTCTTTCAGGTGATAATTACCAGCTGACAAGAGTAGCACTGGAAGTCAGAGCCGTCATCCCTCACGCCTCCCTGCTGACATGCATCAGTGCACATGTTGACATCAGGATTAATTGCTTTGTCTAATAAGCAACTAAAGTCAATATGTCACCCACATTTCTAAACATACCTCAGAGACACCCTGTCCTCACCGGAGACGCGTGGTGTTCAATTATACTAACCGTCAAATTGTTGACACCTCATTTCCCACCTTTCTTTCTTTGTGACAAACAGAGGTAAGAAAAGAAACATTTTTTCTGGTTGATATTGCCTTGGAGAGTCGACACACAGACTTTTATAGTACAGTGTTGATAAATGAATGCTGGGAATACCCTCAGTAGTTCCTAGTATGTCAAAATGTTGCTTGCATTTCCCAGATGGCATATGTACTAAACTCCCAAAGACAAAAACAAGAAGTAAGGAAGAAGGTAGTGTGTGTACACGCCACGTGTGTAGCTTGAGGGTCACACAACCATATTATCATAAACATCCCTGCAGCTATTGTGGTAGGAATTTATGTCCACTGCTGCTTGTGTATTTTCAATATGGACCTCATATCCCTTATTTCTGCCTTCACAGATTCAAACAGCTGAATAAAACTTGCATCACACTGTAGTTCATCTGATACATTTTAAAGTTGCTCACTTTTTTATGCATTGCCTTGTTTGTTCTTTGCTGACTGCTTGGGTTTCTTCCACCATTATGTCATATTAGAAAAAGTGGAAGAAAAGGATTTTGTCCCTGCAGGTTGAGAGGATTACTGTATTTCTCTGCAACTCTAAGAAGGCTTTGTATTTGAATTCAAAATCAAGCATAAAGTGCGCCACATACTACATGCAGTGAGTACAAATTGCTGATTGTTAGTGCAAATGTAAGCAATAATTTGGCTTTTTAATACCTTTGACAGCCAACATCAGTAGATGCACTGTTTAGTCCTTATGTTGACACACTTCCCATAATTGTCTACTAATAAGATCGCTATATCAACTGAAAAAGTGAGAATATGTCAAGATTTGTGATTACAGCTTGTATTCGCTGACCCCAAGTGTCCAAAAAAACTGTTAATGCAGGTTTAAAATGTCACTTAATATGGCCATATACTGCACCAGAGTTTCAGACCACTGATATATCTGAAAGTGAGATGTAAGCAGGCGTCATTGGAGCACGCAGTATGAGTGTTAATGTGCTGCAAAATACATGTTTTCAGGTAACTACACTGGCCTTGTTGAACTGCATTGGAAGGCAGCCCTCCCTGCAAACTGTACTGTATGTACAGTACTTAGAATACTACTTCAAAGTATAGTAAATCAAATTTTTTGAAAATAATCTATTGGCACGGTGTGAAGAAAACAAAGCCGCGATAAAAAATAACCCAGAATTGTCCCTTTAGCTGGCTTTCACCTTGCAGTATTCTTTTTACAATTGTTACTAGCATATAAAAATCAAAAGTTTTAAACTGACATCCCATATGCAAAGTTAGTGACTTAGTCTTGAGGCAATATTCATCTGCTTTTCTGTAGATGTCAAATGAATCATGCAGTGTATTTCAGAGAGGAGCAGCTGAAGTGGTTATAAGCAGGCTGAACAAATGATTAAAATAAAATGTGACCTTTTATTCCTATTCTTCTCCATCACTACAAACATCACTCAATACATTACACTGGAGCTCTAAAAGCACTTGTACTGATCTCAAACACCTGTGAGTCAGTCAACCAAAGACCTGTGACTCATGCAGGACAGAGAAGTGATGGAGAGAGAAAGAGAGAGGTGGGGGTATGAAAGCCAGAGAACATGACAGAGAGAGCATAAAAAAACTGAATGAGAAAAAAAAGAGAGATCGAATGAGAAAAGAGGGTGAGGGTGAGAAAGCCGGAGAGAGAGGGAAAGGAGAATGTAGTGCAATGGGAACTGCTGGGCTGTGTGGCTGCTGTGTGATCCGCATGGCAGGAGGTTTGGCAGTAGAAAGGAAAGAGCACATTCCTGTGGTTTCAGTGATTTGTGGTCTTATAAATATCCAGTGTGTGGGCAGCTCCGCTCTTCCAGTATCCACGACCTGCTGCCCACTGAGCCAGGGCAAGAAAAAGAACATGTCAATACCTATTGGAGTGGGTGGCTCAGAGGTGTACTGTATTGTGTGTGGATGTGGGGAAAGGTACATATAACATGTTTTTGTCTACTAGACAACTAGTCTTGAAAAGCAGAAACCATTTATGTTATACAGTATTTAGGTTTGTGCTTTTGGCTTTGTTTGCTAGGGCACATGAAAGGATGTGCTCTAGACATCGGAACAGAAGTGAGAGATCAGGGGATGAATTCAGGAAAATATATACTGTATATTCTAACACAAAATATATCATTTAGGCTTGGGATGGGAATTTGTGTTGCTGTTAGAAATTTTGTGAAGCTACTACCTACAGACCCTAAAACTGATGACAATGGGAATTATCAGTGCTTTTCTATTTTCTGTCATTGTCACAACATTTGTAATGTCCAGTAGACTGCACAGAGAAGATTAATGTGTACCCCAAAGATGTCACATGAAATCATCATAGTGCAAAATGAATAATCTGACTAAAATCAACCTGTACAAGGAAGCTAGTAATTTTTCACACCATACAAATCATGTTCACTGTCCAGCTCAGTCATACAGTCACTATTACCTCATACTGCATGATGCTTGTTTGTCTAGTCTAGTAATAGTCTCGTAACTGCGGTGATGCATCTACTGTATGTGGGAAATAAAGAACTGTATTGACATCTATTTTACTAAACACATACAAGCAGTCAGCACTTAAGACATTTGTGAATTGCTTTTCTGGAAATTTAATCTTGAGATTTACTTTTCAACATGTGTTAAGTGTTTGTTTACAATGACACAATGTCAATATATTCCTTTAGGAAAAAACACCATCATTTTTGGTCAAACATACAGTATCTCCTTTCAGCAGTGCTGTAATAATAATAACAACTAAATCTGAGCCGACCAACCAAACTAAAAATCAGACTTAATGCTACTCGGCTAATGGCTTAACGGACAAGTTTTGGCTGCTCATGGAAGATGGATATCCATCATTGTCTGATAGCACATTCACTGTGGTACTGCGTGTCCCAGCATCATATATGTGTGATGTGGCTCTCTCATCACTTGCATACATGAAAACAAGACAAGAAACTGCCTGTCAGTGGAGTCAGACCTGCGGGTCTCTCTCCAGTCACTCACATGTCCCATTAAAATGCCTGCAATTTTTGGGGGGTTTTGTTTGTTTGTCCTTGTACACCTTAAATATAAGCTCATTTTATTTTGGAAGAAAATGAAAGAAATACATTTAGCATATTTAATTGTATTCATTGTTTATTTTAAGTTAAATATTTATCTTTACAGTGAATCTGCAGAGCCCCATGTTGGCTTTTATTTGGAGTGATTGAGAATGGGTCTATATTATTTAACTTAATATTGATATAATATAATATAATGTCCTTTGAAGGGGTGTTGTGGTTCTAAAACAGTTTAGCAACCACTGCTTTAAAGAGGGCAGAACCATAGTATACAGAACAATGAAGTGTGCTATATTTCCCTGCCCTGTGTGTATGTGAACGTTCATCGGAACCTAGAGGAAACACACCAAAGCTTCAAAGCATCCTTACTTAATACATTATGACCCATAGTCCAATTCCATGTGGTGTCTATGAATTGTAATTTACTTCTGAAACCTGATGTTTCACCTCTATAGTGGGTGTGAAATTAGTTTTCACTTCAGAAAACTTAATTCACATTTGTGAATCACAGAAGGCGCGTGCAAATAGTATTTGCTCTATATTCACTCTATTGCTGGGCTCTTTGTTCGTGTGTGTGTTGTTGCTGAGTAACAAAGTAGCCCCATGGGGGACAATTAAGACCTCACACAATGTGCTCAGACAGCAATTAAAACAGCCATTAGTGGGAGAGAGAGGACGAGTCATAGAGAGCAAGAATGGAGAGAATGACAGAAAACTAGATAACAAGAGAGAGGCAGGAATAAACAGAGAATAAAATGTCCTTCACAAAGCTGAACAGATTTAAACAGAAAATAGAGGAACCGCAGAATGTTCATTATTTCTTAAAAATGACTCTGGGCTGGCACATTGTATTTCATATTACACATCTCTGACAATGTGGTAATAAATCGTGAGCTGTAGAGAGGGCTCTCACAGCCTACTCTATGTTGGAGTGATGGAACTGCAAAGGCAATGAGAGATGTACAACTTTTTGAGGCAACAGATAAGAGCATTATTGTTTCGGCAGTGATGGAAAGTGATTCATGAGGAAGAGTCATGGGCATACTTTAGGTAAAACAAGTCCAAATGATCTATCTAGACTTTCTCAACATGCATCTACGGCACTGGCTTCAATATGAGATGACACATTATAAAATGACCCCCTATTGTACAACAACTAGTTTGAAATAAACTATTAAAAATATTGGTAACTGTGCTGATAATTAAAACACCATAAAAAATCTACAGCCTACTTGTCTTTCTAATTCCATTTTACCACCAGCAATAAAATCAGCTGTTTAGTGATTTCCAAAGCCTTCAGCTGAATACCTGTGCTGGTAATAGACATTCCTTCATTCTGTTTCAGTCACATACTCACACACACTCCTGCCAAACTTGTCAATTAAAGTAATGGCTTTTTAAACTCACCATCTTCTACCATGATGTCCGGTGAAACCACATTTCGTTCATGTAATATAAGCCAACAGATAACTCCTGTACTGTAGATTAAACTAGGCTGACCTTTGGGGCTGAGAACTATAGCAAACACACTATGGGACAGCTAGAAACCCAACAGAGCGGCAATGTTTGGGCAACAAACAACCCATAATATATGTGACGACCTCTGACTCTGTCAGTGCTCCTCCTGCTGTTTTTGTTTTTTCCTTTGCAGGTTGCCTGCAGGTAGAGATGGGCAGAGCCATTTAACTTGATATCTTGCACCTGGGCAGGCTGGGCCTAGGTTATTTAGGCTGGCTCCTCATTCTTTCTCACTCTCTCACCATCACCATCTACCCTTTTGGTTTGGTTTGCCTCTTGGTTTTGCCTTCACACCACACACACACATATTCAACACTGCACCCACTACTGACTTACAGATTAATTTATTTCTTTGGTTTTGTCTTAGTTTCCAATAAAATTATTGTTTGAATTACTTTAAATCTCATGTGGTCTCCCTCTTCGTCCAGCCCACTGAGCCTGGGTTGTGACATATAACACTCTCTTGAAGAAAATATATATGAGTATATCTCACCTGTAGGAGCTGTTCTCGGAACATGGGTTATGAGCACGCACAATCACAAAGACATGCTGGAAGTGTGAGCGAATGTTTTTGGGGGTGAAGGGGAGTGCCCCGGGTTCCTGGAACACAATTGTGACGATATCATTCCCAATATGACGCTTCCGCAGTAACTGGAAAAGCACAAAGACAGCAGGAGAAACCAGCGTTAGATATTGAGATACGTTAAATTAGATATCTATAAAATACAGAAAAACAATGCAAAACGTAATGCATTCAGTAAGTTCAACTTGAACCACAGTTAAATTAAAATGAACAATGTGAACATTAAGAAATCATAGACGTTCTGTAGAAACTGAATGCTTTGTCTATTGCATTATCCAGACAATTCCTACTTAAGCCATGAGCAAAATGAGGGAAATTATTGTAGGATCATTTAAACTCTGTTCTGTTTTCAGTTATTTCAATTGCATAGTCAAACTGAAAAATAAATGTGCATGTTTTTATGACAGTCTGACCTTTTTTATAAATAAAAAGCTGCAACTTACTCGTAGACAGAACGACTTCAGTGTGTTGGAACTGTGAGCCCTTTAATTAACATACCTGTTGCTTATTGTTGGGTGTGTAGGGCAGCATGGTAGACACATGGAACATGATCTCATAATCCTTGTAAGTGGTATACATGGAGTGGGTGCCCGTCGAGTCAGCTGAGGGGGATACAATTACATGTGAATTTCTCATGCTTTGGAATATGGAAAAAAACGACAATATTTTTCATTATAACATTGTCCTTCGATTGGAACCGATCTTATGCCACTCTCTTCAGCTGGTTCAGTTTCATGGTCTACACACAGATTTGAAAAAAGTATTTTTATTTCCTAGTAAGAAGAATATTGCCAGTGGAAAAGCATTTTAAAACTGTAGCTTCACAATGACATATAAATACTAATTTAGAATAAAATCTTTCTTTACTTTGTAAAATTGTATTAAAAAACAAAACCTAGACATTTTGTAACCATAAACATCCTTTTCCATGAACAACTATTACTATCAGATAGAGAAGTGTTTATAACAGTCCAGGAAGACTGACAGACAACAATCAACTAAAAACTTCTTAGAATTCAAAATATACAATATTTATTCATTCTTTCTGAAATAATCCCATTATAAACCACCATACTGTGACCAATATCAAACATCATCTTTATGTTCCCCATCTTCCTCTGCTGCAAATGCTGATCAGATGACCCAGTGTTCCCTGAGCTCAGAACAGGCTCTGGCCCTAAAGAGAGCAACTGCATGTTAATAACCACCTCCACAGTGTATCGATGTGCTCTATTCAGCTCAGCTCAAAACAGTCACTAGGTGTTTAAAAGGCCATACTTAACCTAGCTAGATTACCTCAATTAATTACACTCCTTCTATAGGGAGTGCTTTGCATGGCTGTATTTAATTTACTGGAGGATACTGAAGGTTGTATAACATGTCCTGCAAAAATTAACTGGGAGAGTTTTTACCTCACAGATCATTATGGGGGATGACTTAATTGATATAGGAATAGAATGGACTTGAATATCAAACACAGGCTTAGAAAGCAGACATGATGTAGAAATCAATCTTGTCGATAGCGAATGCAGAGGTGGTCTGACAAAGGAGAGAAGAAGAGAAGACAATAGTGTATCATTTTCCCCAATAGAATAATTTGACACCAAAGGCCATCTGCCACATGTCTGACATTACAGGAAGCTTAGTTTTTAAGGCAGCGCATAGAGAGGAAACAGAAGAAGGAAGCCAGAGGGATTAATGTAGACTGAGTCTGAGGGGCAGAAGGGGGAAGCAGCAGTCTCAAAAGCTAAGGTGTTTCAAACGTCTGAGGCCTTATTCTTAAACACTGCATATGGACTTGGGTTTGAAAGATACGTGCGGCACTTCATGCACTTTGACATTTTGAAGACTGCAAGAATTTCCAACACCACTGGCAAAGTAGTGAAATAAAGCCAAATGCTTTAACTCTCCTTACATAATTCATTTCAGTCCAGTGTTTCATTTTACTCCTCACATTGCACATCCTTATCCTAATGAAAATCCTGACATTAAAAGTGATGTTAGATTATGTGAGAGGGCATGTACTAAATAAGTTTGGTCTGCTCATTGCACACAAGAAGGGATGGCCCATTTACCTGGCTGACCCACAGTGGCTTCAACTATTGTCAGATCTGTGTCTATAAACAACAATAATTATGAGGGAGTCTTTGACTTCAGAGGCCATTTGCTCTCCAAGAAGAGGGTGTTGTGTACTCCTACCCCCTAAGGGTCACACCAATGTTGGCGTGCAGAAACACACACCTTCATATACGTTTTCTCAATTTATGAAATTGTGTGGACCTTTGGGCTGTCCTTTGCTGCTGTGATATACTGCCACTCCACAAATTTTCTTTTGCTGGTCACGCATTCGTTTTAACATATCACCTTTACATATTAGAGTAAAGGTCTTTCTGATAACTGTCCCAAACAATTAGCGATTCAACTAATATGAATATCAAATTGCATGTTCAAGTATTGAACATACACATCATGTCAGAGGGGTTGATCACTTCCTGCATGCCACAATCCATTAAATGCTTGCTAGGCGACTCCTTTAATCAATGAGAACTTCTACTTGGTGTGTGTCAATCATTGTTTACCCTGCAGCTGTGGATTATGCATTAGTTTCAGTGTAAAACCATCTGAAGGTTTTTCCACTGTACTTGTAGGACAATTTGTGTACATACTCTTGGTGTCCAGCTGGGCCCGGTACTTGGTGAAGCCTTTGAGTCTAACCCTCTCCCCAAGCAGATGAAGGAACTCCTCCAGTGCAGGACCAGCTGATTCATTGTTGTACATCTCCTCCTCGCTGCTCTGGCCTGCCATGCAGTACATCACCCCCACTTTCCGCTGGAAACTCAACTGTGGAGAGAACATGGATTGTTGCAATGGAAAGGGAAGACACAAGTATATTATTGTGGAAATCATGTCAGAGTAACCATGTTGACATTTTAGGGAGAACTCATGTTGGCATTTTAAGAATAACCACCTTGGGTTGTTCTGCAGTGATAGAGGTGCCATTTTCCAGAGAAATCATGTTGACATTTTCAGAGGTTCAGCTTTTGCTGATTGCATCAGGGAGCGTGAGTATCAAAGAGATTGTTTTGTATTTTTCTTCTTTTTAAGGTTGAGGTGTGTGTGTGCACGCGTGTGTGTGTGTGTGTGTGTGTGTGTGTGTGTGTGTGCGCGTGTGTGTGTGTGGATATACGAGGGAGTCTCTCCCCTTAAATCCCACATAATAGTCAATAAGGCAGAAATTAAAATACAATTAATAATAAATAATTCTGCTCCACAATTAGACATCCTCCTTTTGGAAAAAAAAAAGCACATAAAATGATTCATAATGAAAATAATTTTCTGTACATAGTACAGAATAATGTCTGGGAAACTTATGTCTTTAGTTTAAAGAATAATCAATAGAGTGCTGCAGGAATGAGTCCTAAAATCCCATTGGCTTTTTGTCGAGGGAACCAGGACGATGCTAACTTCTGGGTTGGCCCACAAAAATACGTCATCCATGCAGCACTCTATTATGCTGAATGGATCATATTTTTGAGAAATGAAGATGACAATATGAAGTCAGTAATACTGTCCCTTTACTAAATAGACAGCAGTCTAAAAGAACAAAATAATTCTTCCAATATGAGCAATTAAAGGAATTAATCAAAGTCACCCAGCCCAACTCTATTTCCTCACTGAGCCTCCTTACCCCCTGCTCATCCAGTTTCATCAGCTGTTCAGTGACCTTAGGTGTGTTGAGTGCCAGACGCAGGCAGTGGACATTGAGCTCAGGCACCAGGTACTCCAGCACCTCTTTGAGGGGCAGGCCTCGAGCTAGACCATGCTTGGATGTGGAAGGTACTGCATCTTCCAGGATGGAGCCCCTCAGGGTATTCAGCTAGAGACAGCACAACCAGAGGGAGGAAAAAAAGAAAAAAAGAAATGCAAGGATCAGGGCAACAACTGATTTTTTTGAGTCTGAATAAGAACACCAAACCAACCAAACACAGTCATTTGCTGTGAAATTGGAAATGACTAACAAACCAACTAAAAGTAATACATAAAATATAGTATAATTTGCTAACTTATACTGTTGCTCATTCTACCCAAGAGCTTCAGTTAATCATTATATTTTTGGTGACCTGCATTGTCTTGGTCTTGGCAGTTGTGCAGGTCCATCATTAATTATCGAAATCATACAGTCAAAAAGCCTTAGACTGTTGTACTATGAAATACTGTTGAAGGTACGATGATATGAGTAGTCCAAAGTACAACAATGCCACAGTCATTTCCAAATTTTTTTCTCCATTGATCAGTGGTGTTGAATATAGTTGATGATTTCTCAGGGTTAATTTCAACATTCTGAAACACTTAAGTGTGATTTTATCTTAAGAGCACATTTCACTGCAGTACTGCAGAAGCTTGGTCACAATAACAGAACCAGATTTAGTCTAGCTTAGTTATTGTTTGCTGCTTAGATAATTATTGTATTGGTTCTGAACATTTTTGGTTGGGTCCCTCCCTTTCTGCTCCGCGCAGTGTGTCGTTTCTTTCAAAATCCCCCTATAACTGGCAACAACAAAAGCAAAACTAGCTGTCCAGCCATCAGTAGAACACCAGTAAGTCTATGTTTGGAAAACTGTAAGGAAGCCTGTGATGAGGCCTTACGGCCTGTGCAATTAAATTCAATTTGCAGCATAAGAGGGCTCTTTTCAAAGGATAATCATGGCCATTGCTGCATCATGGGCTCAGGATTGCTCATAAAATCTTTCTTTTTTCTACAAAATCCAGACTAAAAATGGATTCTACCAGACCATGTTCTCTGCTAGTGCAGGGAAAACAAAGTGTAGAGAACTGTCTGGCTAAGCGAAAGAAAAAAATGCATGTAGGTTTTGCTGCTGTAGTTTCCCCTATGAAGACTCTTCAGGCTAAAACAAACTTGAGGAGGACATCCATGAATAAATCAAGAGGACTGTAGAAGGACCAGGACCTGAATATCTATCATGAACAAATAAACGCAGCTGGATATCCGTAGTGGTCCCAAGGCTCTTACGAATCACTTATATGTTTTGTGTTTGTGTGTCTTCAGATAGTGTTCGGTAGGCCGAATGTTGGTGCCAACACCCTCAAGGTTAAATAAATGGAAGAGCAGCACTCTCACTGAAGAGAGGACAATAGCTGTTCTTTGTGGACACTGGACTTATCTCTTCAACATCAGTGCATCCCACTGACTCACTCCCACACAGGCACACACATTTAGATCTATACCTGCCCAGCCCCCCTGCTCTGAAAATAGCAATTAGAGGGGAGAAAGGGAAAAGAAGGAAAGAAAAGAGAGGAAAACACAGCACAGTAGGTCGTGCGTCATCCCAAGAGATTGGAAGGGCTATTACTCATGGTGTGCTTCAATACGAGAGCAATGCTTTTCCTCCTCTACTCAAATACCTTTGGCGCTATTTTAGTCTCGTTTAGCTGCGAAATGGCACAGCTCAGTCCTTCACAGATGAAGGCTGACAAAGATGGTAGGTGGGCGTTCAGCTCAGAGAATGAGGACATGGATCTCTGGCTCTAGTGTGACTATAGGAGGAGATGGCAGCAAAGCTAGAGGGATTCACAAAAGATTTCCAATCACTGCAAACTGCAGATTGAACATTGTGAATAAACAATTGGGAGAATGCATTACAAATTAAATCAAACATGCAATAATTTGAGGCGGTGTTAAGGAACGGAGGCGGTGGCATCAAAGGTCTTGAGCCATATCTGACAACCTTGAGATGAAGCTTTTATAATGTCTCGCCCCAACTGAGGTTTTTCAATAAGCAAGGCTGGGCGCAGATCCTATATGTTAACTCCTACACATTTTGAACTCATACGAGCTTCTCAGTAACATCACTCAGTACAGAGTG